>BLBF01000055.1:2441515-2466685 GCA_015471245.1 Laticauda colubrina | reverse complement strand
GAGTAGAGTAGAGTAGAGTAGAGTAGAGTAGAGTAGAGTAGAGTAGAATAGAATAGAATAGAATAGAATTAGAATTCTTTATTGGCCAAGTGTGATTGGACACACAAGGAATTTGTCTTGGTGCAAATACTCTCAGTGTACATAAAAGATACATTCGTCAAGAATCATCAGGTACAACACTTAATAATAGTCATAGGGAACAATAAGCAATCAAATCATACTAGGAAACAGTCAATAAAAATTGGAAGTGTACAAGTGACAAAGTTACAGTCCCACAGTCAAAAGTGGGAGGGGATGGGTGATAAGGAATAATGAGAAGATGAATAGTAATAGTAGTGCAGACTTTGTAAATAGTTGGACAGTGTTGAGGGAATTATTTGTTTAGCAGAGTGATGGCATTCGGGAAAAACCTGTCCTTGTGTCTAGTTGTTCTGGTGTGCAGGGCTCTATAGAGTCATTTTGAGAGTGGGAGTTGAAACAGTTTATGTCCAGGATGTGAGGGGTCTGTAGATATTTTCACAGCCTTTTTTTTTTACTCATGCAGTATGCAGGTCCTCAATGGAAGGCAGGTTGGTAGTAATTGTTTTTTTTGCAATCCTAATTACTCTCTGAAGTCTGTGTCTGCCCTGTTGGGTTGCAGAACCAAACCAGACAGCTATAGTAGTGCAGATGACAGACTCAATGATTCCTCTATAGAACTACAAATGTAAAACTACAAACTATAAATGAGCCCCACTCCCCATCCCGGTTCAGAGGCTATCCACACTTGTCTTACCTCCAAGCATTTTGGGTCACAAGGTCCTTGAGTGGTGAATGCTGCCAGGTGAATAGGAGGGGAACTAGCGATGGGTGACCTCATTGGATCATCAAAGAGCTGCTCTGGTGGACCCATTGCTTTCCTGGCAAACTTAGAGTACAAGGACATAAATTAGTCCATTCTGCCCCTACCTACTTAATCCAGAAGAGCTGAGGGATTGATATCATACAACCAAATATATCTACAGTCTACACAGGTGGATTCCACCAAGGTAAAGAGACTTAAGTCCCAGCTAAGTGGGCCTAGGATTGCAACTTTAAATGCATTCCTATGAATATTTATTTGAAAACAATTTATTTGATAAGCTTAAGGGGTTTTGCCCCTGTCCCAAGGGCGGGGAATTGAGCAGGATAAGACAGTACAATCCAGAGCTGGATTGTCAGAAAAGGCAGAGATTCTGGATAGCTACTTCCAAAGTATATCCATTAGATAGGAGTAGTGTGATGACCCGGGGCGTGGCACAAAGGCAACACAGTCAGATAATCAATAAGAGACCCTTTATTAGCTCCAACTTTGCCCCCAATGTCTAAATTACCATCTGGCTGGAGAAAAACTCTCCTAGGAACAGCCTTTGACTGCAGAAAATTAAGTCCAAAACATGGTCAACACAAACTGTAACTTAAAATCCAAATAAACCAAACTGAAGTAATTAGTTTGGCAGGGCAGGAGCAAGAATTTCAGACTTGAAGGCACAGCAAAACTCACATGGTTGGGAAGATGCGAGGAACACGGATAAGCCATGACAACACAGGATAAAGTCATGTTTGTTCCCAGCAGCCTGCCACATGCAACATACCTTTTTTATCAACTGTCTTCCCAGCTGTGGCTAATGAAGGGAATCAGGGCCCTTTCCTTCCCTGTAAGCCATGCAACCCACGTTGCTCTATTCTCCCTGCATGCCCTAGGATGAAGAGGGAGTGGGCCTGGGTCTTCCTCTGAACTCTCTATCCCTTGTTCTACCTCTTATCTGCTCTGCCAGCTGGACTTTGCCCTTCCCCAGTTTCCTCCAGAGCTAACAGAGCCACACTCCCATTCCCTGTCAGCTGTCTGGCTTCCTCCTCGGATTCAGACTCCGACAGGGGCATGACAGCTGGGCTGCTACCAGTTCTCCCCAGTTCGGGCGAACCCATAGCTAACCACTAGCTAATTTTATGGCCAGTTCGGCAAAGTGCACACTCACCAAACCAGTTGTTACACTGGTTGCATTGCACCAATGGGTACCCTAATAAACTGTTTTTAAATGATGTTCCGACTCTGTTGTTTGTTGGGAAGGTAAACTGAGACAGAACCTTGAGCCAAATTTGGCTTTCACAAGACAAACCATCATCTTTTCAGCATATATACCGTTTTCCCAAAAATACGACTTATCTGAAAGTAAGTCCTAGCTTGATTTTTTTACACGTGCTCCCAATATAAGCCCTACCCCCCAAAATAAGCCTTAATTAAGGTCCTGCCCACTCCAGAGTAGACAGGTAAAAATTAAGCCAGGGTGGGGGTGGGGAAGTAGAGCTGCCCTACTACTTACCTTTGGACAGTTGCAGCCAGGCCTCGTGCACCCTGACACCTGCCTGGCCGGCCCATTTCTTCTGCAGCCGGCAAGGCTGGCAAAGCTTTCCTGAAGGCCTCTGGAGCTGAGACAAAGCTCTGGATCGATCCAGAGCTCTGTTGCTGGCTGCAGAGGCCATCAGGAATGTCTTGCCAGATGCAGAAGAAGTTCATGAAGGCCTCTGACAGCGAAAAGAAGGCTGGGGGCAACACACGCAAGTGAGGTTAGTCAGTGGATGACGTCCCCCAAAAATAAGACCTGGTGCTTTTTTGCCTTGGTGGCAAAAAAAAATAAATAAGACAGGGTCTTATTTTCGGGGAAACATGGTAGAATTATGGTGTAGTCCATAATAGAATAGGACCCCTTTTGCCCTGTGCCCAAAAGATGGATGCAAAAGGATGCTTGTTTACCTTCAAATGCTCCGGCGTGTCTCTGTTCCCTTGCCGGGATCCCAAACAAATTATTTCCACCAGTTCTTGGATGATTTGGGTCAAATCATCAAAAGTGTCAACGTGAAAGAGACGTTCTAAATTCCGATATAGAAGAACCTGTTTCAATTCCTCCGTGTGAGCTCCTGAAATCCCTACAGGAATTATTTGGATCCCTGCAGGACAAGAAAGAGAAGATCAACCATCCACAAGGACAGAAGGATTGAAGTACGGTGCCTATAACCAATCCTCGACTTACGACCCCAATGGAGCCCAACATTTCTTTTCTTTCTTTTTTGAAAATTTTATTTGGGTTTTCGCAAAAACAAAATACAAATAAAACATCTTTTTTTGAAAATAGCATGGTCCCAGGTTATCACTTCTTCATACAGACATAAAACTCAATTTCATGGTCATTTTTATATTCTATTCCATATCTTATTACTGTTTTATATTTTCTACATAGTTTTTCCCCTCTTTTAATTTTCTCAACTTTATTTTAATTATCTCATCTCAATTCAAATCATTATATTTATACTTTTGTCTGTCCTGTTTCAATTTCATATTATCTTTTCTCATTAAACAATTTTTTCCCTGTAGTTACCAATTGGAGTATGACACCTTTATATCTTTTAATTTAATCCATTCAAACTCTGATTTAAGCTTTAATGTATACCTTAAAAATTATAGCATTCAATATAATACATAACTTCCAATCGAATTCTGCTTGGTACATTATGAATGCAGTTCAGCTTCCTTCGGCTATTATCCCACGTCATTGTAGTGCTTTTAAACTTGTAGCAACGTTTCAGCAGAATCTCAGCAGAAACGTTGCTACAACTTTAAAAGCATAACAATGACGTGGGATAATACCCGAAGGAAGCTGAACTGCATTCATGTAAGTACCCACAAAAACTTAAAACACACACACACACACACGCACACACACACACACACACACACACACACACACATATATGCTGTTCAGCTTTGTTCAGGTATTTTCCTATGTCACTGTAGTTGTGCTTTTAAAGTTGCAGCAACATTTCGGCAGAATCTCATCTGCCATCATCAGGCTTCTATATTGAGTTTGTCTGTGCGTCAGACTTTTACAGTTGTTTCAGTTTTAAATTTGGGGCTAGCCTACTGTTGTGCCAGAATGGTTTTTTCTTCATCCCGATTGGTTGGGAGTCTTTGTCTGTGACCAAGACCAATAAACACAGACCAAGACTCCCAACCAATCGGGATGAAGAAAAAACCATCCTGGCACAACAGTAGGCTAGCCTCAAATTGAAACTAAATGGCTGTGATAACCTGACCCACATACGAACTCAATACAGAAGCCTGATGATGGCAGATGAGATTCTGCCAAAACGTTGCTACAACTTTAAAAGCACAACTACACTGACTTGGGAAAATACCCGAACAAAGCTGAACAGCATATATATATACTGTGTTTCTCACAAAATAAGGCTGGGCCTTATTTTTTTTTTGACCCCTGAAAAAACGGCTAGGCTGTCTTTTCGGGGGTGACTTAATTCCCCCGCTTGCAACCTCAGGTGGGTGGGCGGTGACGGCTTGGATGTTGACCTCAGCATTGGTGGAGCACTTCGTATCGGGAGACCTTCCGCCGTTGCTTTACCTTCTCCCTGTGCTGCCGCAGTGTTTAGAGCAACGCCATAGCATTTGGTGCAGCCATGCATGGCCAGCCAGGTCTCCTCCCTGCAACCAAAGCCCAGTGGAGACACTCGGCTTCAGGCGCTCCTGTCACTGTTTTCCCTTTGCCTTCAAAGGCAAAGCCAGTTCTTTTAAAAACAACACCTCCCCTGCCCAAGAAGGCAACCCAACCCCACATGGGGAGGTGAATCTCTTGGGGCCACAGCACAGGATCGGCCCACCCCGGGAGAAGTGGCCAGCCGCCATCCCTGCCTGGCGCCGGGCAGAGCACGAAGAGCTTCGCCTGGGGTGCTCAGCGCAGCTGACAGGCAGGCCCTCCTGCCCGGCAGGAAAGCTCTCATCAAGGCAGCGAGTGCCTCCCCGCCGGACCCTCTGCTCATCCCACCAGAGCCGTGTAGGCTGGGCAGAGCTGGGAAATCGAGCTGCGGTTGCACACCTGCCTGACAACCGAAGAGCCAGGCCGACCTGAGCTTGGCTTCCTTCCCAAGTCCATCAAAGTCTGAACCCAAGAGGCTGCCCAAGGCAATGATAGCGCCCACCCGTTTGCAGACAGGGAATCGAGGCGACAGCAGCGCCGCTTCCCTGGCCGGCGGGTCTGGCGGAGAGACCCCGAAGCTGCCCATCCTTTCCACCCCTCGCCCAACCTGTCCCCATCCCCATACATCTCCAAACGCGCCGGCAGCTCCAAATGCTGCAGCGGCATGGGCATTAGTGCTCACTCAGTGGGGCTCAGCTCAGAGGAGGATGCGGCACAGGCTGAGTGAGTGCTGATGCCCATGCCACTGCAGGGATGGTGGCTGGGCGCTTCTCCCGGGGTGTATTGACAAACTCAATACAGAAGCCTGATGATGGCAGATGAGATTCTGCCGAAACGTTGCTACAACTTTAAAAGCACAACTACAATGACGTGGGACAATACCCGAACGAAGCTGAACAGCATATATATATCTTTAACATTTCTTTTCAACTAAATATCATACTTCCTTGAGAACACTTATAAACTTTCCACAGTTAATTCTTTTTTTCCCCATATTTCTCACTTATATTTTTATAAATCATTAGTAACAATTAAAATGTTCCCATTTAATTCTCTCATTCACTTTAATTCATTCATTTATTAACAAAAATTCCAGTACATTACAGTAAATATTTTATCCATCGTTTTAGTCATATTTTCTAAATTTATTTCTGTTTGTAATATAACAATGCTATCTTATGTACCTTTGCAGAATCCCTTTTACAATTAAATTTTCACCCGTTATCTCTAAACAAGCTGATGGTTACAATTCTTATATCTTTTCCCTGTTTCTCTATTTCTTGTTTCAGTCTTTTAGAACTTCTTTTCCTTACCTTCTTCCCCCTCTTCTTCTCCTTCCTCCTTTTACCCCCTCATCTCTCTACTTCTAACTCACTCATCTATAATCCCCTCTTCTGTTGCTTTTTAATATTATACTTATCTTTCAAACTGTTTTTCTTCTTTTTGGTTGTTTTTTCTGGTCTTAAACATTTCACTCTCTTTCCCCCCTTTCCTTTTTTCCCCCCACTTAAAATTATTTGATCATACAAGATGGCTTCTTCTTTGTCCCAATCTTCTTGTTCTGCAAGCGTTGCTTGTTTCTCATACTTCCAGATCTCCATTTCTAATAATTGAAATACGAAGCCAAAAGAAACTCTCCCTTCTTGTGCATCTTCTTTCCATTTTTAAAGTTCCATTTTCAGTTCTTCTAAGAGTGATACCATTTTGAAGACTTTTAAACAACCACTTGGTTAATTTTAGTCATCTAGATGCAAAAAACCAAAAATCACCAAATAATCCAAATAATCCAAGGCTGTTTCTTCTTGCTTCTTTTCTCCACTTTCTCTTCCTGGGGTTCTTTTATTTTGTTGCCAAGTTTCAGTTAAAATGTATCTTTGAGGAATCTTGTTAAAATTTCACTGTAGGTTCCTTTTAGTTACAGTTCCATTCCTTAGTTCCAGGCAGTCTCCTCCATTTTTCCAGATCCTGCCCTTTTATTCTTTTTTTTTCTCTTTTCCTGTTTTTAAAAACTTTTAAATATCCAGAAATCTTTATTATCCCTTTGACTTTTATTTTCAGCTTAGATGTCTATTAATGTCAAAGTGGATTTTTTTTCAATTTCTTGCTTAAGTCTCTTGGCTGTTAGTATAAGGAAGGGAAGAAAAAAAAAACTTAACCCTTTCCCTTCTCTCTCTCCTTCACAGCTTCAAAATCTTCTTTGGGAACAATGTTATTTAATTTAAATTCCAGGGTACCTTACATTGTTGCTTTTTTGGTTTAACCCAGTCGACCAAAACTTTCTCTTCTTATCTTCCTCCTGCATGTTCTTTTCCGGTTCAGCTGCAACCGCCTTCTGGAAAGGGAATAATGGCCAGCTGGGGAAGAGAGATGTGGCTCTCCTCGACCCTGCTGGCAGTCTCCCCCTTCTTCACCACCTCTACAGTGTGGCTTCGCCCCAAAACCAGCTGGCTCGGGGCACTCTGGCCGCGAGCACAGATCAAAACCATGCACAAGTGTGGATTTCGTTCTGTCACCGAAGAGATTCAAACCGGGAGCCTGAGCCCAACATTTCTGTGGCTCAGCAAGACAGAGGCTACATCAATTTTGTGCCTTTTATGACCTTTTGTTGACACAGTTCTTAAGTCAATCACTGCGGTTGTTCAGTTAGCCACATAGTGTCATGCTCCTGTCAGAGTCTGAATCCGAGGAGGAAGATGAACAGCTGACAGGGAATGGGATTGTGACTCCATTGGCTGTGGAGGAGGCTGGGGAAGGGAAAGTCCGGCTAGGCAGAGCAGGGGAGAGGTAGAACAAGGGAGAGGGAGTTCAGAGGAAGACCCAGGCCCACCCCTTTTCATTCTAGGGCACGCAGGGAGGAACGGAGAAGGGAGCAACATGGGTTGTGTGGCTTATGGGGGAGGAAAGGGCCTGATTCATTAGCCACACCTGAGAAGGGAGTTTAAAGAGATGCATGCTGAGTGTGGCAGCTGCTGGGAGCAAACGTGAGTTTATTTTGTGTTGACTTTGCTTATCTGTGTTCCTGGCATCTTCCCAACCCTGAGTTATTGCATTGCCTTCACATCTGGAATTCTTGCTCCTGCCTTGCTGGACTAATTATCTCATCTTGCCTTGATTGGACTTATAGTTACAGTTTGTGTTGACCACATTTTGGACTTGATACTCTGCAGCCAAAGACTGTTCCTGGGAGAGTTTTCTCCAGCCCAGAAGGCAACCAGGACATTGGGGGCAAAGTTGGAGCTAATAAAGGGACTCTTACTGATTATCTGACAGTGTTGCCTTTGTGCCATGCCCCAGGTCATCACATATGGAAGTGAAGTGAATCTGGCTTCCGCATTGACTTTGCTCAAGGTTGCAAAAAGGTCGTAAAAGAGACTCTGGGACACTGCAACTGTCATAAATATGAGTCAGTAGCCAAGCATCCAAATTTTAAATCATGTGACCATCTATGGATGCTGCAAAGATCATAAGTGTGACAAGCAATTATAACTTTATTCAGTGCCATTGTAACTCTTGAACTGTCACTAAATGTACAGTTGTAACTCAAGGACCATCTGTATAGTGTCCCAAATTTCCCAGTTGGGCAGTTTAGGAATGACTTTGGGAGATGGGGGAAGACATACTGCCTAGGGCCGTGATGGCGAACCTATGGCATGCATGCCAGAAGTGGCATGCAGAGCCATCTCTGCCAGCATGCGAGCTGTCGCCCCAGAGCAGGTCCACTGTGCAGGCACATGCGCCGCCCGCCCGCCCGCCCGCCAATTATCAGGTAGG
This sequence comes from Laticauda colubrina, assembly GCA_015471245.1. Classification (NCBI taxonomy): domain Eukaryota; kingdom Metazoa; phylum Chordata; class Lepidosauria; order Squamata; family Elapidae; genus Laticauda; species Laticauda colubrina. The sequence continues at coordinate 2,458,409 of BLBF01000055.1, read as the reverse complement.
TGCTACGCATATGCAGGGGGCACATGCAGGTGACATGCATGCATTAGCAGAAAGGTGTGGTGCATGTGGGGGAGTCATGTGTGCATGCACAGGAAGTGTGGGGGGGGTGCGTGCATTGCCTTATGGGTGATGGCATGTGTGGGCACACACACTTTTGGCACACGAGGACGAAAAGATTCACCCTCATTGGCGTAGGGAATGATAAGATAAAGGAGGACGTAGCCCACAACTGCATAATGGACAGAGAAACAAACTCAGAAAAGAACCTCTCTAATTTCTCAGTCTCTAAAAGAGACAGCGGGAGATTTGTACTTTCAGACTTGCAAGATTCTATTAATGTAGCCTTACGATAAAATAGAATGAACTCACCTAATTGTGTTTCCTGTCTGGTCTATCTGAAAAGGTTGACAGGCAGAATACAAAGAGAAAGAAAGAGATGTTAGGATACCAGATTAAGAGTGGAGAGACCAGGTTTCTAGACCTTCTCAATGCATGTAAGCTAACTAGGTAATTCTGGACCAGTCCTTCCTCCTCAACTACAAAGGCAGTGTGGAAGTGCTGGGCTAGGAGCAAAGATATTTGGGTTCAAGGCTTTTTCAACCATAGAGACTGCCTTAGTGAATTTAGGCCGGTCTACCTCTTTCAATCCAAGACAAAGGATGGTAAAGAGATGCTGGCCTAGGAGTGAGGAGACTTAGGTTTTAGACTCCTTTCAGCCATGGAAGTTCTCTGGAGGATGTTGGGTTGGTCTTTCTCTTTCAGCCATCGAGTCAATATGGACTCATTGTAATGATATTGGACAAGGAGCAGAGATAACTAGATTCAAGGACCCTTCAGCCTTTAGCGAGTTGGAGCCAATTCCTCCATTTCAAACCAAGAACCAGTGTGGAACTGTGGTAAGGTCCTGAGCTGTGGTGAAGGTCCTGAACCTGAGGAGATTCAGGTTCTAGCTCCATTTCCTGGGGGATTTTATGCCAGTTGTACTCACTAAGGCCCTATCTCTGATGGAGGTGGAGGTGAAGGTAGATATGTGAAGTGGAGGTGGAGGTGGAAATGGAAGTGAAGATGAAGGTGGAGGTGACAGTGAATGTGGAGGTAGGGATAGTGATGGAGATAGAGAAGGTGGTGGAAGTGGAGGTGGAGAGATAGAGAGAGATAGAGATAGTGGTGGAAGAAGAGATGAAAGACAGAAAGATAGAGATGAAGCTGGAAGTGAAGGTTAATGTGGAGGTAGAGGTGGAGGTGGAGATGGAAGGTGAAAATGAAGGTGAAAAGACAGAGAGAGATCGAGATGGTGGTGGAAGAGGAGATGAAAGACAGCAAGATGGAGATGGTGAAAGTAAAGTTGGAGATCGAGGTGGACATGGAAGTGGAGGTGTAGAGACAGAGAGATGGAGATGAATGTGGAGATCAATGGAAAGAGATTGAGATGGAGATGGAGATGGAAAGACAGAGAGATGCTGGTGGAGGCGGAGAGACAGGGATTGAGATGGTGGTGGAGGTAGAGATGGAAGTGGAGATGGAAAGGCAGAGAGATGGAGATTGAGGTGGACATGGAAGTGGAGGTGGAGAGACATTGAGATGGAGATGAATGTGGCGATCGATGGAAAGACATTGAGATGGAGATGGAGATGGATAAACAGAGATGCTGGTGGAGGCGGAGAGACAGAGATTGAGATGGTGATGGAGGTAGAGATGGAAGTGGAAGTGGAGATGGACATGGACATGAAGAGACAGAGAGATGGATGTGGAGGGAGGTGAGGGTGGTGAGATACAGAGCTAGATAGAGGCAGAGGTAGAGGCAGAAACAGAGACAGAGGGAGATGATAAAGATGGAGATGGAGATAGAGATGGAGGTAGAACTCTGCTATCTATTAATCTATTTTCTTCCTTTTGTACAGAGGGGAGGGAGACTGAAATTCATGACTGTTTTCCTTTGGGATCAATAAGGTAAGCAGAACATGGAAACCCAAATCATCTTGTAGTACCTTTTATATCCAAACATTCTTCATGCAGAAGCATTGAATCCTAGAGGTCAAAATCAGAGATGGTGTTCAGCAGGTTCTGACAACCGGTAGCAGAAATTTTGAGCAGTTCGGAGAACCAGTAAATCCCACCTCTGACTGGCCCCGCCCCCATCTCTTCTCTGCCTCCCATTGAGTCCCAGCTGATTGGCTGGGTCTTCTTTGGTTGCCTTGCATAGGAGAATGGAGCTGGAAAGCAGGTTAGTGGGGTGGGGAGAGAATGGAGATTTTGCAGTATCCTTCCCTTGGAGTGGGGTAGGAATGGAGATTTTATGGTATCCTTCCCCTGCCATGCCCACCCAGCCATGCCCACCAAGCCACACCACACCCACCAAGCCACACCAGGCCCACCAAGCCACGTCATGCCCATCAAGCCACACCACGCCCACAGAACCGGTAGTAAAAAAATTTGAATCCCACCACTGGGTAGAAATCCATAACTACCTAGAATGTGAGCCAGTCTAGCTGGGGGCAGCACCTCATCCAGGGAGGGGCCATCAGTCAGCAAGATCAGGATGTGAGGGACGGCAGGCCTCATTCCCTTGGAGACTTGAAATATTTCTCTCAGCACGTAAGTGATCCCTCTGCCTGGGAATAAACACAGAAACTTAGAAAGGCATTGACAAAATCCCAATCGGTCAATTGCAGAAGGCAGCTTGACTTGGAACAGCTTATATCCTGCGGACAATATCAGTAAAAACCATCAACCATCCAGATCTGCCTTTGATAGTCCCAGGTCCTTGGAAAGGAATAACAGAGTTTGAAAGGACCAGAATTTCCCTTGCCTCAGAAAGATGGTTGTAAAATGAACCACGCCCGATTTTATGACCTTTTTGGCCTGCAAGTGTTAAGCCAATTGCTGCAATTGTTTAAAATGAATTATGTGTCCGTTAAATGAATCTGTCTTCCCCTGTTGACCTTGCTTGTCAGAAGATGGCCGGGAAAGTCAAAATTAGTGATCACATGACCTTGGGACCCTGGCAATCATCATAACTACATGCAGATTGCAAAACACGTGAATTTTGATTGCACAACTGTAGGGATGTTGTTGCAACATTCACAGGTGAGAGGGCCAATCATAAACACACTTGCTTCAGTGGCTTTGTAACTTCAAACTAGAATAGGATACAGCCTGGAAGGGACCTTGGAGGTCTTCTACTCCAGCCTCCTGCTCAATTAGGAGACCCTATCTCAGTAATGGCAAACCTATGGCACGCATGCCACAGGTGGCATGCAGACCCATTTGTGCTGGCATGCGAGCTGCAGGCAAACTTACCTCACTGCGCATGCACATGCCTCACAGCTGATTTTCGGCCAGTTTGAGGCCTTTTTCAGCCTCCCAGAGGCTTTCGGCAGGCTTCTGCAGGCTTTTCAGGGCGAAAACTAGGCCTGTTTTGTTTCTGTTTTAAAACTGGAAATGATGAAACGGGCCTAGTTTTCGGCCTGAAAAGCCTGCAGAAGCCTGCCTAAAGCCTCTGGGAGGCCGAAAATCAGCTGTGAAGGACAGTGCAGGTAAGTGGGCTGAGGGGTGGGTAGATGGGGATTGCATGCACATGCATAGGGGGCATGGGGGGGGAGTGCATTGCCTTCTCAGTGTTGGCATGTGAGTGCGAGCATGCAAGCGTGTGCACAATTTTTGGCACAGGAGCCCAAAAAGGTTAGCCACCACTGCCCTATCTCATTTCAGACAAGTGACTGTCCAGTCTCTTCTTCAAAACCTCCAGTGATGGAGTATCTGCAATTTCTGGAGGTAAGCTGTTCCACTGGTTAATAATCCTCACTGTCAGGAAGTTTCTTCTTAATTCCAGGTTGCTTCTCTCCTTCATGAGTTTCCATTCATTATTTCTTGTCCAGCCTTCTGGTGCTTTGGAAAATAATTTGATCTCCTCTTCTTTATGGCAGCCCCTCAAATACTGGAATAGTGCTATCATGTCACCCCTAGTCCTTGTTTTCATTAAACTAGACGTCCCCAAATCCTGCAACCGTTCTTTGTATGTTTTTGTCTCCAGGTTTTTAATCATCTTAGTTGCTTTTTGCATTTTTTCCAAAGTCTCCACATCCTTGTTGTAATGTGGGGGCCAAAACTGGATGCAGGATTTCAGGTGTGGCCTTACTAAGTCTTTATAAAGCAGTACTAATACTTCATGTGATTTTGATTTTGTCTCTGTTTATACAACTGAGGATTGTATTCACTTTTTTGGCTGCTGCCGCCGCACACAATTGGCTCATGTTTAAGTGATCATCAGTCAGGACTCCAAGGTCTCTCTCACAATTACCATTTTTGAGCCAGGTGTTATGCCCCTATTGGAATCTGATTCCAAGGGGGAGGTGGAACAGCTGACAGGGAGTGGGCATGTGGTTCTGATGGCTGTGGAGGAAACTGGGGAAAGGCACAGTCTGACTGGGTATTCAGAGGAAATCCCAGGCCCACCCCCTCTTCATCCTAGGGCACGCAGGGAGGAACAGATAAGGGAGCAACATGGATTACGAGGGAGAAAAAGGCCCTGATTCCCTTCATTAGTTGCAGCTGGGAAAACAGGATAAAAAAGGTGTTTGTGCGCAGCACCTTTCTGGAATCAAAGTGTGCATTATCTTTGTTTGTCAGGTCTTATCTAGGTTCTGGCATCCTCACAACTGTGTGTGTTTTGTTATCTTGTGGAAGTCTGCAATTCCTGTCTTGTTAATTGCTTCAGCTGCGGTTTGTGTTATTTTTTATTTATAATTTAGATGTACTTTGGGTTCAGAATGAATTTCTTCCCTTTAAGAACTGTTCTTGGGAGAGTTTTTTCTCCAGCTGATGATAACTGGACTTTGGGGGCCAAGTTGGAGGTATTAAAGGGACTTTACCTACTTTTGTGACTTTGTTGCTTTTGTGCCACATCCCTTTGCGTCATCACACCAGGTTTTACCTAATCTGTACTTGTGTCTTGGGTTTTATCTACCTAGGTGTAAAACCTTGCTCAAAGGATGGCCATAAGTTAAAGACTGCCTGAATTAATTCTTCTGAGAATTTATTCCTGCATGAGCACTTAGGATGTATAGCTACACAACCTGTGATGACCTGGGGGCACGGCACATACACACACACACACACACCTCCAACAGCCTCTGGGTGCAAGTAGTCTAGCACAAAAGTGTGAGCACAATGATTGCAAAAAAAGAAATCCAGCAGGGCAAGGAAATAAGTCAATGAGGCCAGGAAGCAAAGGAACACAGCAATGGTTTCAGGAGGCAAGAAGGCCAGGGAACATCCAGCGTCGGCAAAAGCACATAACCTTCCATGAATTCAGTGTTTGTTCCCGACCAATGTCCCTCCCCGCAGTGTCTCCTTAAGGCTCAGTCCCCAGGTTTGTCTTGTGAAGAGGGGCAGGGTGCTCTCCTCCCGACTAGTCAGATCAGCCTGTGCTGTTCCTGCCTTCTCTCCACTCTCCGTGCTCAGAGATCAGGAGGCGACCTTGCTCGTCGCCTGTCTCTCATGTTCATTGCTTAACCTCTCTTGGTCATCCTGTCCCCCCCTTCCTCCCTGCCTACAAGCCATCCTAATCCTGAAAGGCCTGACTTGGCCTGCTCCTCCCCATTTTCCTCCCAAGCCAACAAATCCACCACCTCGATCTCCTTCGGCTCCAATTCCTGCTCCTCTTTCCCCGCAGATTCAGGCTCTGATGGGGGCATGACAACACAACCCAAACTGATGAATTGAAACAAAACAGATGAAGTGTCCTTCTTGAATACAATACCTACCGGTCTTCGTGTTCCCGCCATTATAGATGAGCCTCTTGAGAGCGTTTTGAACTCTGATCCGGTCTGGAAAAGTGTTCAAATGGAATTCAGTCCTCGGTTTTTCACTGTACTGAACTACAGAAATCTGGAAAGTAACAGAAAAATTTGTTTCAACATATATAAAGTACAGGTAATCCTTTGTTAGAGTTTGCAGCAGAAATTCAAGTCCAGAAAACACACAGATGACTGATTCAGCAGGATCTTTAACTTCTTTATAAACATAACAAATGAAGTAAAATTTACAATACCACTTGTAGATTCTTTTAACGTAACATAACACAAACAGCAAGCAGCAGCAGCACAGAGCAGAGCTCTAGTTTCAGTTTCACTTCTCAACAAAAGCACACAGAGCCAAACTACACCCAGGCTGTCAGCTCCCATTGGCTGGTCTGTTACCATACTTACTCACTTCCTGACTTTGTTAACCATGTCCCTGTCAGTTAATGAATATCCTCTGAGATTCTTGATTTACAGCTATTCATTTAATGATGGATGGAAGTTACAAAGGCACCCAAAAAGTGACTTATATGACTGTTTTTCACACTTACAACCATTGCACCATCCCCATGGTCATGTGATCAAAATTGGGATGATTGGCAGGTATGTATGATGGTTTTAGTGCCCCGGGGTCACATGATCACGTTTGTCACTTTCCCAGCCAAGCAGAGTCAATGGAGGGAGGCAGATTTGCTTAATGAGTGCCTTTTTCACTTAGCAACTGCAGTGATTCACTTAGCAATTTTAGCCAAATTTTTTTTTAGTAAAATTGGGCAAAATGAATTTCACAACTGCCTTGCTTAGCAACAGAACTTTTGAGCTTGATATTGGTCATAAGTCAAGGATTACCTGTAGCTTCCTGCTAGGGAAGTCCAAAAATGTTGCCAGTTTGGCCACAAAGGCTGCATTTTTGTGCTGTAAAGTTTTTGTTTTTTTTTAAAGCATACATCAGTGATGATGAAAATTTTTGATGTGGTGTGCCAAAAGTGTATTTACGGAAGGACTGTTTTTCGGCTTCCCGAGGCTGCAGAGGCTTTCCTTGCGCCTCCAGAAGGACGAAAACGGCCTCAAACGGGCCAAAAATCAGCTGGGAGGCACATGCATGTGCAGCGCAGGTAAGGGGCAGGGAGAGGGTGTTGCGTGCGCATCTGCAGGGTGGGCAAGGTGCATTGCATTGTGGGTGCTGGCACATGCGAAAGTGTGCTATCGTGAGCATTTACATTTTTGGCACACCACAACAAAAAGGCTCGTCTCCTCTCCACAAACCCCACTCTCTTCTAGCACTGATGAAGTTACCTAAGTTGGGTTATGAAATGTCTGCAATAAAACCACCAAGCCCAGAAAGCACCAAGGACCTCTCATTTCTTCTCTTCCTCCTTCTTCTTCCTCTCCCTTAATCCTCCTCCTCCTTCTTCCCCCTCCTCCTCCATCTCCTCCTCCTCTCCATAGACCCCACTCTCTTCTAGCATTGATGATATTACCTAGTTGGGTCATGAAACATCTGCAAGAAAACCACCAAGCTCAGAGGGCACCATGGACCTTATAGTCCTTCACCCCCATCTCTTCCTCTTCCTCCTCTCCACAAATCCCACTCCCTTCCAGCACTGATGATGTTCCCTAGTTCATGAAACGTCTGCAATAAAACCACCAAGCTCGGAGAGCACCAAGGCCCCCTCCTAAACCAATTTCTGTGAGACAAGAATTTACCTGGGTACCTTCAGGTCCAATTTGGGGGAAATTAGAGACCAGGTGGAAGAGGAAATTCTTCACTTTGATAAAGTTGTCTGGACCGATGCTCGAGGATTCGTCCACCAGGAAAGCAATATCTGCTTTGAATTTGCTACAGGCTAGGAGCGAGAGGAAAATATTGTTCTGACCAAGGCTTCCCGAGACTGTAATTAAGCACAAGCTTAGTCCAAACAACTCTTGCTTTATTTCAATGCTGGGAATTATGTGCATTCCCAGCCCGTAATGAGATCCAAATAGTCCCTTGAGATAAGCACCCACCTTTCTCTCCTTTGAATTTCTTCCAAGAACTAAAGTGCCAAATTAACTGTGGAAAGCCAAACAAAGTACAAAATCCACACAGAGCTTCAAGGTTTAATCTGAACAGAGCGAACAAAGTTGTTTCCTGCAAAGGTTTTTCTACCTTTGCACTTCCTTTATAATCACCTCCAAGCCTTACTCCCAAGTCATCCCTTTTGTCTTAACTGTTCTTGCCTTCTGGCAGCTCTGCACAAGCGCACACTGGGAACAGGTTCCCCTTGTTCCTCTGCCTCACTGCTGTCAGATTCTGGAGGCTCTGGAGTCACCACATAATTCCCAGATGGTCCTGGTCCCATCTCTGTATCGGATGCAGGACCCTTATCCGAGTCCTCCCCAGACTCCAGGACTGGCCCATGTTTTTCCCTACTGTTCGACTCAGCTGCCATCTCCTCAGGCTGCCGGCAGACCACAACAAATATTGATTTATTGAAAACATTGATCACGCAATCGCCATCTGCGACCATCCCAGGGGACTTCTGAGAAGCAGCGTCAATGGGGAAAACAAGATTTGCTTAATGACCAGGGCAAAATAAAAATGTGTGTGTGTGTGTGTGTGTGTGTGTGTGTGTGTGTGTTCCAGCATAACTCTGGAATGCCTCGAGCAATTTCAATCAAGCTTGGCACACAGATGACTTACCCTCTGGAAACAAATACTGTGGGGAGGTGGAAGACACCCCTAACACCCCTCGGGGAGTATGTGTGACTTAAAATGGCTTCTATTGTATAGCACAGTGGACATGCCATAATAACAGCTTCACAGTACTTCTTGCCCTCCCTTCAGGGGTTTTGAAGAATAGGTTGATCCCTTCTTCTTTGGGCCAGCCCCTCAAATATTGGAAGTCTGCTATCTTGTCTCCCGTAGTCCTTCTTTTCATTAGACTGGATGTACTCAGTTCCTGCAACCATTCTTCATATATTTTAGCCTCCAGTTCTCTAATCATCCTTGTTGTTCTTCTCTGCACACTTTCTAGACTCTCAACATCTTTTTTTTACTTCGTGGTGACCAAAACTGAATGCAATGTTCCAAGTATGGTCTTACCAAAGCATTACAAAGTAGTATTAGCACTTCACAAGATCTTGATTCTATCCCTCTGTTAATGCAGTCATTCATTGGCTTTTTGGTAGTTCAGCACACGGCTGGCTCATATTTAAGTGATTGTCCACTAGGATTCCAAGCTTCCTCTTGCAATTAAGGCCCGGTCCCACTGGCCGACGGATGCAAAACGTATGCATAAAGGACACAGCAGACGAGCAAAATTTCGGGGGTGGCTCCATCCGTTGTCATCCACTCCAAAAAGTGGTAAAAATTTGCATAAACAGAACAGAAAAGAATGGAAAAGAACGGACATGGGTAGTATGTAGCGGACATATTAAACGGATGTTCATAGGAAGCCTAGTGGATGAAAGCGGAGGGAAGCGGATGATAACCTCCGAAGGGGTTCGGGGGAGAATTTCAAAGCGGACGCATAGTGGAAGGGGTGGATGCATAGCGGGTGAAGCGGATGCATCACGGACGCCTATAGGAAACAAAGGGGATGCCGCTCGGATGTATATCGGATGCAAAGCATTCACTGCGCATGCCGGGAGTATGAATTGCATCAGCTCCGCAGATATAAAAGGATGCAGCACGCACGCAGTCAGCATACAGGGGAAAGACGTGCTGCCACATACATCTTGCAGGAACACCATGGTTCGTCAGTCAGGCAAGAAGAGGAAGCCCGTGCCTAATTGTTCAAGCCCTGACAAGGTGAAGAAGGCCAGAACCAGCATCCCACCCCCTGGCACTGACTCTGAAGCTGCTGCTGCTGCTGATGTGGTGGACCAGCCCCAAGGCCCTCAAAGCCATGCTGCTGAAGGCCCTGCTGCTGAAGCCCCTGAAGGCCCTGCTGAGGCCCCTGCCAGAGGGAGGAAGAGGCAAGGGAAGGAGAAGGGAGAGAGGAAACAGTACACCATTTCTGAGGAGCATGAGGATGAGGTGCTGGAATGGCTGAGGGAGAACGAGTACCTCTGGAGAAAGGGCCACAGACTGTATCGGGACACCAAGAAGAAGCAGGCTGCTTGGAGAGACAAGGCAGAGAGCCTGGGGTACACTGCAGAAGTACTCCTGGGATGGTGGAAGCACATGCACACCTGGTGTGGCAAGCTACACCTGAAGAAATCCGAGCAGGCCGCTGTCAAGCTCACTGACCGGGAGATGTACATCATGGTCAAGTGCAGTTTACTGGAGGGTGAGATCTGCCACCGAGGAGCAGCCCCTTTGAGACCCCTCTCCCTCAGACAGCCCACAGACAGCCAGTCCTCTTTCAGCCAGGAGCCAGCGAGCCTGTCCAGGCAGGTGTCTTCAGAGAGCCCCACAGCAGAGACCCCCCCCCAACAGCTGCACTCCCCATGCAGGCAGACTTGGAGGATCCCGTGGAGGATGACGCCCTGCTGTCACAAATGGAGGAAGAAGCAGCAGCCACCAGAGGCCAACCCGCCCCCACCCCCACCCCCAGCTCCAGAGGATGCAGGCAAAGAAGCAGACTGGAGGGCCAGGACCACAGTGTGCTGTTGGAGATCAGGGACAAAATGAAGACCAGCACAGAACTTCTCTCTCAGCTGGTCCACTTGGACAAAGCATCCTTGGGCCGGAACACCTTCATCATCTACGTGAGCCAGACCCTGAGGGACCTTCCTGAGGCCCAGTACCAGGTGATGAAGCAGAAGATCACAGCACTTCTGCACAACCCTCAAGGCCCAGCTGAAACTGCTCCTACCCAGTCCAGGTCTGCTCCTCCAGCCTGGCGATGTCACAGCCCTTCCACGGCTTTCAACAGCCCCTTCCAAGGCTATGACTACCAGGACTTCCCACAGTACAAGCAGAACTTCCCAGTCCAGGCCCAGGTTTATCGGACGCCACAGACGCCAGTCCTCACCCAGCTGCAGACCAGATAGCTCCACTACACTCCTCCTTCTTCCACCCCATAGCCAAGCCCGTGAACGGACAATCTGTCATCAGTATTGGGCCTGATATCTCAAGTCCTTGATGAAGGGCCTCTCAACCTCACAGGACTGAGTCAGCTCTCGGATTGCTTCCTGAACACACCACCACCTATTGTACCCTCGGGGCCAAGCACCCCAATGGTGCCTCAAACCAGCACTCAAGCCACAGCCACAGCCACCTCCACAGTCCCTGCCCGCTTAACAGCTGAGACCATGGACATGACTCAGAGTGACTGAGAATAGTGTCAGAGACTGAGTTGTTTACTTGTTAAGTTTATCTTTGCTTAAGACACTTAATATAGTTTACTTGGTTCATTTTGCTTATTTAATAAAGTCATAAAGTTTACCTAAGAAAGTTAATAAAGATTATCTTTGCTAAACACACTTAATACAGTTTACTTGGTTCATTTTGCTTATTTAATAAAGTCATAAAGTTTACCTAAGAAAGTTAATAAAGTTTATCTTTGCTTAAAACACTTAGTTTACTTGGTTCATTTTTTTTTACTTAATAAAGTGTTGTTGAAAACTTTGAAAAAATGGTTAAGCCTTTGCATGCTTGTGGGATAGATAAGGATAGCTGTGGGATAGATAAACCTCAAGTGCAAGCATAGTGGGACTGTATGGTCCACCATCCCAGCTGCCACACATATGGACCTTTATTATCAATAACAATTTATTTATTGATCAACACATTTTAAAATAAACAAAGCTATTTATTAATGCCCTATTCATTGCAGGACCACTCCACATACATGGCACAATCTCATCAGTGTGATGAGACAGCCTCAAGGAAGCATCCATTAATCATCTATCATCCTGTCTTGCCACTCCACTGCTCCAGCTGGGGAGTTGCACCAGTGTCTCAGTAGGTTGCGCTGCTTCTTCCCTTCACGTGAAGCTCTGTTGGGGCCTTGTACTTCCACAGTGTCTGTCAGGTTACATCCTTGCCTCCATTCACCAGGCTCCATGTCCCCATTCCCTTGTTGACGGTCGACAAGTCTGTTCTGCAACACTGGGTAGCGGGTGCGCATGAGATTGTGCAGGATGCAGCAAGCTTCCACGATGCTCCTCACAATCACATCATGCTGCATGGTGGTGAGAAATATCTGGAACCTGTTGGCCAGGATGCCGAAGGCATTCTCCACCACCCGTCTTGTCCTGGACAGCCTGTAGTTGAAGATCCTCTCTTCACAGGTGAGGTATCTTGTATGGCTTCATGAGGTAGGTTCTGAGGGAGAACACATCATCACCCACGATGAAGTAGGGCACATCTTGTGTGTCATTGGATAGGGGGTCTGGACTTGGAAAACCCATGATGAGGTTGCGTTCCAGCCCATCCTTGAGGTCACTTGCGTTGTATACCTGGCCATCTGAAGCTGACCCGTTGCCTGAAGCATCGATGTAGATGAACTTGTAGTCAGCATCAACCATGGTGAAGAGGATGATACTGAAGAAGCCCTTGTAGTTGTAATAAGTGGACCCTGAGTTGGCTGGAGCTTTGCAGGCCACGTGCTTCCTATCTATGCCTCCAACGGTGTGGGGAAAGTTCCACCTCTGATATCACTCTTCTGCAAATTTTCTCCAGCCTTCTTCAGTGGTGGGGCACCTGAGGAGCTCCTCCATGTATTCTTCAATGATGGCCTGTACCACTTCTCTGACCACAATGCTGATGCTGTTGTGTGGCACCCTCCAGGCATACTGCATGTTTCTGTATGTGGTTCCAGAGGCCAGGTGCCACAGAGTGAGTGCCACCTTCAGTCCAGGGTCCAGGTTGGGATGAAAGTTGGTACTCGGCTTGGTCAACCTGGGTCTCAGACGCTCTACAAGTTCGTCAAACATGGCTGGTGGCATCCTCATGAAGTGATGGAATGGACGAGGGTCTTCATTCCTCAGCTCCACCATCAACTGGTCATAGAATCCAAACTCCATTCTTCTCACGATCCATCCTCGGACTCACACAGCTCTTGGACATCTCCTTCTTCTCCTTCTGTGTAAAACTTGCTACAGTCTGAACAGGTTTTGGTTCTGGTGATGAATGAGTGCAGCTATCATACAGACTGTGTCATCAGTCATGTGACTGTGTCCATGGTGGGAGAACAATTGATGATGTTGAAGAGCAAGACCAAGGGTGAAGAGGTCTGTACACCAAGGCTGCTGGACTCATACTGAGATCCAGATGATTTTCTCCCCCTTTTAATAGAAAATATCAGTTGTCCGCTAGGTGTCCTTCTACATACTCTAGACATACTCCAGACATCCAAAATATACGAGATACATCCCAGATACAAATGTTTTGTCCATTTTGAATACTTTATATACCAGATGCATACGCTTACATCCTTTCTATTTCTGTGCTACTAACGCTGTGTAGACGTTCTGTGTACCTTTTGTTTCCCTCTCTTTCTGTTATCAGCTGCAGCAGATGTGAGTTGAGGGGATGGCCAGAGGAGGCAGAGAGGATACAGTGGATGTTTAACGGATGATAAACGGACATAGAATGTTTGTTGCCCGTATATGTCGCGGATGTACATTGTACGCGGCGGAAAGTTCATCCGTTCACAAAGTTTTGTGCAGCTCAAAACTTCTTGCACGGATGAAATCGCAGTGGACAGATGCTCGACGGATAGAGTATATGAAACACATATGCAATGAGTACACAACGGATGCATCACGTTTTCCAACGGATGGCAAGCTTTTTTTAACGTTTTACATCCTCTTTGCATCCGTAAGTGCAGTGGGACCGGGCCTTTACTATATTAACCTAGGAACCACCTATATTATACATGTGCATTTGGTTTTTTTCTAGACATGTGCATTTCATTTTCCACCTCAGGCTCGGGGTAGGATTAGAAGACGTCCAAGGTCTCTTCTTAGACTTAGAATAACTTTATGGTCACTTTGAATGTACCCTGATCAGTGTACATTCAAATGAAATTTCTTTGCATACACCTCTCAAAGGGTCTCCACCTCTAATATAGCACTACTCAAACATAACAAAATAAATTCCACCCCTAGAATTGTGCAATTCTGTGATTCTACAATGCTAAATTCTTTTCCCACTGCCTAATATACATTCTCATGAAGTACCACAATATACTTTAAATAAAAACAAAATGGACATCTATACAAATATCTATGGAATAACAGAGTTGGAAGGGACCTTGGAGATCTTCTAGGAGGACCACTGGACCACTAGTCCAGTGGTCACCAACTGGTGGGCCGCAGAGAAATCTCACCCCCAGAGCACCGCCAAAGCAATTAATCCAGGCTGTGCAGAAACAGAAACCTATGCCACCCACATGGCCCGAGGGAACTCTCCCCGCCCACTCACTCCTTACCTGGCAAACTTGCCTGCTAAATTGCTATTTTTCCTTTTTCCGACCATCATCTGTTCTGCTGTGCCAGGAGATTTAGATTAGCTAGGAAGCAGGAAATGGTTGGACTTCTTGCTTTCTAGCTAGTCTTTAGATCTTCGGCTCTGCTTTTAAGCACAGCTGAACCTCTCTTAGGACTAAAGCTTTTATTATTCAGTGCAGACTCACAGCAAGCAAATTTTATGTGACAGGTTGAGCTAGCCGATGGCAGATAGATAGATTTCTGAATGAATCTGTGATTCTGTCAGCTATTCAATCTGCCTGCCTGCTTTGCCTGATTTTGGGTAAAAGTTGCTCTTTTTAATAAAAAAAACCAATATTTATATAAATATTGATAATATTTATATACAAGCCATGCCCAGCCAGTCACATGACCACCAAGCCACACCCACAAAATATGCCATGCCCACAGAACTGGTCAGTAGTCCCTGGAATTTAAAATGATGAGTTTGGTGATTCCTGAGGGCCAAAAGGTTAGTGACCTCTGTTCTAGTCCAACCCCTGCTTAGGCAGGAAACCACTTCAGACAAATGGTTGTCTAATCTCTTTTTAAAAACTTCCAGTGTTGGAGCATTCACTACTTCTTGAGGCAGGCAGTTCCACTGGTTAATTGTTCTATAGTCAGGAAATTTCTCCTTAGTTCTAGATTGCTTCTCTCCTTAGTTAGTTTCACCCATTGCTTCTTGTCCTGCCCTCTGGTGCTTTGGGGAATAGCTTGACTCCCTCTTCTTTGGGGCAGCCCCTGAGACATTGGAAGACTGCTATCCTGTCTCCACTGGTCCTTCTTTTCATCAGATTAGACAAACCCAGTTCCTGCAACCGTTCTCTATATGTTTTAGCCTCCAGCCCTCTATTCATGTTTGTTGCTCTTCTCTGCACTATTTTCTAGAGTCTCAACATTTTTTCTTACATTTTGGCAACCAAATTCTTCTCAGATCCCTTCAAATCTTGCTAGAGTTGTAGAGCTCACCTGGACCAGCCAAAGGGATTGAAGGGGTGGGAAACGAGGGATCCGGGATCTTTGGATTCTGGGTGGTGGCTGCGATGTTGAAGCTCGTCTCAAAAGAGGCAACTGTTGGAAACCTGAATTGATTTGTATTTGTAAGTGGGAGATTGGTCAGAAGTGTTGTTCCAGACGGTACTATAGAAAGTGTGCTGGTGGAGAGGTTCTTGTGTGTTCCAACTATGAAACAAAACAAGGAGAAACTTTCTGAGAGTGGTCAATTTTTCTACCATGGGTGGACTAAATCACAGAGTCTCCAACCACGGCGATTTTAAGACTTCTGGACTTCAACTCCCAGAATTCTAGCTGGGGAATTCTGGGAATTGCAGTCTAGAAGTAGAATAGAATAGAATAAAGGATAGGATAGGGTAGGATAGGATAGGATAGGATAGGATAGGGTAGGGTAGGGTAGGGTAGGGTAGGATAGGATAGGATAGGGTAGGGTAGGGTAGGGTAGGGTAGGGTAGGGCAGGGTAGGATAGGATAGGACAGGATAGAATAGAGAATAGAATAGAAAATAGTATAGAATAGGATAAAGAATAGAATAGAAAATAGAATAGAATAGAAAAGAATAGAATAGAAAATAGAACAGAATTGAAAATAGAATTAAAAATAGAATAGAAAATAGAATAGAATAGAAAATAGAATAGAAAATAGAATAGAATAGAAAATAGAATGGAATAGAAAATAGAATAGAATAGAAAATAGAATAGGATAGAATAGAATAGAAAATAGAATAGAATAAAGAATAGAATAGAAAATAGAATAGAATAGAAAATAGAACAGAAAATAGAATAGAATAGAACAGAATAGAACTTATCACTTTAAAAGTCTAAAAGTTGTGAAGGTTGGAGACCCGTGTAATAAATGAATTCTGGATTTTTGATTGACAGATCCTATTTTGGAATGCCTTCCTCACATAAAAAAGAATGGGAGTTTCCTTTCCTGTAACCATTCAAAGTGACGATGGACTTCCCCAGAGTACTAGGGCGGGCTTGGCTAAGAATCTTGCAATCCGGGAAAGATATTCCTTCCTTACCCTCTGGGGCAGCCAACTGGAAGGCCCCGTCCAGGAGAATCCCCAGAGTAAGGATGATCTTGATGGCCAAGGCTTTCATTGCTCTACAGAAGATGGCCCTCCAGGGAAAAAGGCATCACTGGAAAGTTTGGAAGTGCAACATTCGGTGACTGAAAAAGAAAAAAATTAAGTTCAGTGGGAACCGTAGTAGTAGCGAACATGGTTCAACCAACACCTTGGCCCTGGTAGGCAGGCTGCCTCTCCTCCAACTTCTGACTGGGGGTGGGGTCACATTTCCCGTTTCCAGCGTGGCCTGGCATTTGGGGGGGGGAGGTAATGGCACTCGGAACCAATATGATATATTTGTTTATATTCCATCTTTATTACTCAAGGCAGTGAACATACCTAATACTTCTTCCTCTTCCTATTTCCCCCACAACAACAATCCTGTGAGGTGGGTTGGGCTGACAGAGAGCAGCTGGCTCAGAGTCACCCAGCCTGTTCCACCTCAGCCATGAAAACCAGCTGGATGAATGTCTGTCTATCTGTCTATTTATCTATCTATCTATCTATCTATCTATCTATCTATCTATCTATCTATCTATCTATCTATCTATCTATCCTCTACTTGCATCTATCTATCTATCTATCTATCTATCTATCTATCTAT
>BLBF01000055.1:2403875-2417745 GCA_015471245.1 Laticauda colubrina | reverse complement strand
GATAGATAGATAGATAGATAGATAGATAGATAGATAGATAGATAGATTCTACCAATCAATGGAAGGATTTTAATGGATGGGTCCCACGTGTTGCTGCATTCCGACAACTAGATAAGCTTAAGGGTTAGCTTGCGGCTCGATGTAGATTGTGGTGCATGGCCTTGCAAATCATGTTGGTTTCCTTGTGTCCACTGCAGGGAGAAAAGGGCTTTCCTGGAAACAAAGGACTCAAAGGGGAGAAGGTACCTTTCTAACGCCATTCTCTACTACTTTTAACAGAATTGCTCAGTTGGAAGTGTCCTTGGAGGTCTTCTAGCCCAACCCCCTGCTCAAGCAGGAGATACTATGCCATTCTGGACAAATGTTGGAATTTTTTAAGAGGAGATTGGACAACTGCATGTCTGCATGAGAAAAAAATGGGCTTCCCGGAAGCTCCAGAAGGCTGGAAACAGGCCCATTTCTGGCCTCTGGTGAGCCTCCGCAGCCCAGGGAGGGCAAAAACGGGTCTCCCGGATGCTCTGGAACACCAAAAACAGGCCTATTTGCAGCCTCCAGAGAGTCTCAGGAGCCCAGGGAGGCCATTTTTGCCCTTCCGGAGGCTCAAGGAAAGCCTCTGGAGCCCAGGGAGAGGGAAAACGGGCCTCCCAAAAGTCCCAGAAGCCTCTGGAGCCCGAGCAGTTCCACAGAACCTCCGGAGCCCGGAGAGGCCATTTTTGCCCTCCTGGAGGCTCCAGAGCCCAGAGAGAGTTGAGGCCAACTAGGCCACACCTTGGCCCACCCAGCAACCGGTTAGAGAACCAATTTGCTATTTTTTTTTTGAAGCCCATCCTGGATTGTCAGCCACATACAATGGATTCAGACTTTGTTTCTTACAGGGAGACCAAGGAGACCCAGGAGAAGCAGGTGGGAAGGTAAGCATCAAAAGGAAAAAATGGTGTGGCAGCTTGTAGCAGAATATGTCGGCACTGACACATATGAAGCCCACTCTGCCACATGTAATTACGGTCACCTATGACCCTGTTTCCCCCCTGGATGTGTCATAAATCAGATTCTCCAACCGAAGCACGTTCTCCGCCTGGATGTCATCAATCACATTCTCCAATGCTTTTTATGGATTTTAGTTCTGCGTTTAACACAATTCTTTCACATAGACTAGTGTCTAAACTTCTGGGCCTTGAACTTTCTTATTCAATCGGCCTTTGGATTATGGATTTCCTGTCTGGCTGCTCACAGAGGGTCAGATTAGGTAAACCATACCTCTTCAGCCCTTATTCTTAACACTGGTACACCACAGGGTTACGTGTTGAGTCCCTTACTCTATACTCTTTATGGGCGTGACTACATTCCCATTCCCATTCATTGCTAAATTGGCAGATGATACAACAGTGGTGGGACTCATCTCCGGGGGGGATGAATCTGCCTACCGAGATGAGGTGGACCAGTTGTTTTCGTGGTGTGGAGACAATAACTTGGTCCTCAGCACCAATAAGACCAAGGAGCTTATAGTGGACTATATAGAAGGAACAGAACAGCCCTTGCTTATCAATGGAAACCAAGTGGAGCAAGTGGCCAGTTTTAAGTTTCTAGGTGTTACCCTAAAAGAGGACCTGACCTGGGGGGCTCACATTGCAGCCCTGGTCAAAGGGGCCTAGCAGATATTATATTACCTGAGACTTCTCAGGAAACAACAACCAAATGGAAAATTGATGGTGTCCTTCTACCGCTGCACCGTAGAGAGTATCTTAACTCACTGCACCTCTGTATGGTTTGCCAATTGCACAGTGGCAGATAGGAAAGCGCTCCAGAGGATTAACTTCATTGCCCAGAGGATCATGGGTTGCCCTCTCCCCTCTTTGGAAGAGCTTTAGAGCTCCTGCTGGCCTTAAGAAAGTTCAAAACATTGTCAAAAGATCCATCTCATCCTGGGCTCCCTTTTTTGAACTATTACCATCTGGCAGACAGTACAGGAAAATAATAAAAACAAGGACAAATACAGGTGAAACTCGAAAAATTAGAATATCGTGCAAAAGTTCATTTGTTTCAGTAATGCAACTTAAAAGGTAAACCTAATATATGAGATAGACTCATTACATGCAAAGCAAGATGGTTCAAGCGGTGATGTGTCATAATTGAGATGATGATGGCTTACAGCTCATGAAAACCCCAAATCCACAATCTCAGAAAATTAGAATATTGTGAACAGGTTCAATATTCTAGGCTCAAATGTCCCACTCGAATCAGCTAATGAAGCCATAACACCTTCAAAGGGTTCCTGAGCCTTTAAATGGTCTCTTGGTCAGGTTCAGTAGGAATCACAATCATGGGAAAGACTGCTGAGCTGACAGTTGTGCAGAAAACCATCTTTGACACCCTCCATAAGGAGGGAAAGCCTCAAAAGGTAATCGCAAAAGAAGTTGGATGTTCCCAAAGTGCTGCATCAAAGCACATTAATAGAAAGTTGTGTGGAAGGGGAAAGTGTGGAAGAAAAAGGTGTACAAACAGCAGGGATGACCTCAGCCTGGGGAGGATTGTCAGGAAAAGGCCATTCAAAAGTGTTGGGGACTTTCATAAGGAGTGGACTGAGGCTGGAGTCAGGGCATCAAGACTGACTCAGTGCATCACCACACACAGATGGATCCTGCACATGGGCTTCAATGAACAATGAACAACATCAGAAGAGTCTTACCTGGGCTAAAGAAAAACAGACCGGCTCTGTTGCTCAGTGGTCCAAAGTCCCCTTTTCTGATAAGAGCAACTTTTGCATCTCATTTGGAAACCAAGGACCCAGAGTCTGGAGGAAGAATGGAGAGGCACACACTGCAAGAGGCTTGAAGTCCAGTGTGAAGTTTCCACAGTCTGTGTTGATTTGGGGAGCCATGTCATCTGCTGGTGTTGGTCCACTGTGCTCCATTAAGTCCAGGGCCAATGCAACCGTCTACCAGGAGATTTTGGAGCACTTCATGCTTCCTTCCACAGATGAGCTTTATGGGGATGCTGCCTTCATTTTCCAGCAGGACTTGGCACCTGCCCACACTGCCAAAAGCACCAAAACCTGGTTCAATGACCATGGGATTACTGGGCTTGATTGGCCAGCAAACTCCCCTGACTTGAACCCCATGGATAATCTATGGGGCATTGCCAAGAGAAAGATGAGAGACATGAGACCGAACAATGCAGAAGAGCTGAAGGCCGCGATTGAAGCATCCTGGTCTTCCATAACACCTCAGCAGTGCCACAGGCTGACAGCTTCCATGCCACGCCGCACTGAGGCAGAAATTGCTGCAAAAGGGGCCTAAACCAAGTCCTGAGTACATCTGCATGCATATACTTTTCAGAGGTCCGATATTGTTCCATGTAAAATCCTTGTTTTATCTGATTGCATGTAATATTCTAACTTTCTGAGATTGTGGATTTGGGGTTTTCATGAGCTATAAGCCATCATCATCACAATTATGCCAAATCACGGCTTGAACTACCTTGCTTTGCATGCAATGAGTCTATCTCATATATTAGGTTCACCTTTTAAGTTGCATGACTGAAATAAAAGAGTTTTTGCACGATATTCTAATTTTTTGAGTTTCACCTATAGGCTGAAAAACAGCTTCTATTGCAGGGCAGTAGCTTGTTGGAATTCTGCTGTATAGTGCAGTGTTCGTGCGGTGTTAGGAGTTTTCGGTTCAATGTGTGGAGGGTGAAGGATGTGTGTTTGTGTTTATTTTCATGTTCATGATGTGCACTGAAGATGGTGTTTGATTTCATTATCCGAGGTGCAGTGACAATAAACTAAACTAAACTAAACAATGAAGGATTTTCGAGGGCAGAAGATCCAGTAGCTTAGCTACAGTCTTTGTAAGATAAGCGTGGAATGTACTTCTGTTTTTAAGTGCCATACTGCTCCTTCAGGTTTTTCACACACACACCCTCCTGCTCATGGCAACTCGGAAACAGGCATAGGAATGCTTTACGAGTTGACACTTTAGCTGACTAGATTCTCATGCAAGGGCTTAGCAATACATCCTTTCTGAACTGCAAATGAACGTGTGGTGCTGATCTTTTGTGCCTGACACAATCCCCTTTTTGCACAAGTTCTCACAAAGGCAATGCAGAGCACCGCAATTTGCTAACATTTCAGCCCCCAAGGGAATAGAATCAGAAGTGAGGCGCATCTTAAAAGGTGTGTACAATTACAAAAAGACTCCCTCTGGGAGAAGCCAACTCCTTCAGAATGTGGATGTGATACTCACCTCACACTAACCCCTGGTTTGTTTGTCATGTTTGTTGAACAAACTGTGATTTTGATAGAAGAGGATTTTTTAAGCTCAGGGTTGAACTGTGAAATTTTTGGTGCTCTCTGACCTGGGTAGTTTTCTTGCAGACGTTTCACGACCCAACTAGGTAACGTCATCAGTATTAGAAGGGAGTAGATTTTGCAGAAAGGAGGAGGAGGAGGAGGAACTGTGAGGTCCTTGGTGCTCTCAGAGTTTGATTGTTTTCTTGCAGACGTTTCACAACCCAACTAGGTAACGTCATCAGTGTTAGAAGGGAATGGGGTTTGCAGAAAGGAGGAGGAAGAGGAGGAGGAGGGGAGGAAGAGGAGGAGGAGGAGGAGGAACTGTGGGGTCCTTGGTGCTTTCTGTGCTTGGTGGTTTTCTTGCAGACATTTCACGACCCAACTAGGTAACATCACCTGTGTTAGATGGGAGGGGAAATTTGCATTCTGTTTATATACAGTGGCTTGATATTTTAAAAAAAGTTACTCTGGGAAGGTAAAGAGATGTGTAAAATAGCACTCTCCTTCCTTGGAGAATCCTCCCTGCTGCTATTCACATTTTGTGTCTCATCCAGAGCAATATTCTACTGCCAGTCAAACCAACTGAGGACTAGAAACTTACCTGTTTCCTTTTGTGTTTTCCAGGGAAGCAAGGGCAATGACGGTGAAATCAGTCAAAAGGTAAGGAAAACTGGGTTTTAATGGGAGGGATTCTCTCTGGGTGAGCAAGCCGTTGAAAATTGCTGATTTAAGGGAAATATTCAATTTACCAGCCTGGTTTATACCATATGGTAGTTTATGTCCTGGTTTGCACAAGACAGTCAGCTATAAACTAACTGCAGTTTGTTTGTTTTTTTGCCTAAGGCCCAATAAAAAAACTAACCACAATTTGCACTAGCTAAGATTTGCATACTTACTGTATTTGTTTATTTATATCCCACCTCTATTATCTTTACAAATAGCTCAAGGCAGCAAACAAAACCAACACACTTTCTTCCTCTTATTTTCCCCACAACAACAACCTTGTGAGGTGGGTTGGGTTGGGAGAGAGGAACTGGCCCAAAGTCACCCAGCCGGCTTTCGTGCCTAAGACGGGACTAGAATTCATCCTCAGACTAATAATAACATAAAAAATATGGATAAACATAAAAAATAGTGATAGAGATAAAAATATAGATAAATACTATAAATATATAGATAAATAATAGCAAAAAAAGTACATAATAGATAAATCTATTCTGAGTGGAGAACAAGATCCTTTGTCTTAGCCTTCCACCAGAATTTGGAAGTGCCAATTGTCAGTGAGTTGATGTCTCCTCTTTTTTTTCTTTTAATCTGCTTTCAAGGGAGAACCAGGAATTGGTTTCCGTGGTCCAGTTGGCCAAGGTGGACCTCCTGGACGTAAGGTTGGTGCAGTGAGAAGCTTGTGGCCGTGTTTTTGATGATATAGTTTGGGGACCTAAATGATACTCTCAGGGACACCCCAAAACGAGGGTCAAAACAATACAGGTAGCAGTTGTGACAATTGTTCAAAAGGCGAAGTCCTTTGATTGCATGATAACAGAGGTGGGATTCAATTTTTTTAACAACCGGTTCTGTGGGCGTGGTTTAGTTGGTGGGCATGGCTTGATGGTCATGTGACTGGCTGGGTGTGGCCAACTCAACATCACTCACATCGAGGTATGCATCGCCTCATCTGGCCTCTCATGACTGTGGATGTTGCAACAGTCGTAAGTATGAAAAATGGTCATAAGTCACTTTTTTCAGTGCCATTGTAACTTTGAATGATCCCTCCACACAAGCAAAGTACCAGCAAAGGAGGGGAAAAAAACTCCAGATAAGTTCCTGAGATAGGAAGTCTCGTCCTGCCAAGAACGTAATAAGGGTTAAGGGAGAGGCAGTTTCTGCAAGCAACACCAGAATGTTTCCTTCCTGCCTTCTTTACAGGATTAGGCCAGTAATTTCTTCTAACAAGCAGTTATGCTTAAAATGTTAACAACCGGTTCTAGTGAATAGGTGCGAATCTGTAGAATCCTACCCCTGCATGATAATAACTAATCTTTGGCCTTTTTTAACCTCTCTTTTGTATAGCAACTTGGAAACCAGCATAGGAATGTTTTACAAGTTGACAATTAGACTTTTCCTCCCACAGTATCTTGTTCGTTACCTGATTGTGGTTCCTTTCCACCAGGGTGAACCCGGGCTACCTGGGCCAGCTGGTGCACAAGGCATACAAGGAATTCGTGGTAATGCTGGTATCCCAGGTTCCCAGGGAGAAAGGGGGTTTCCAGGTCCACCAGGAGTTCCTGGGCAAAAGGTAAGCAGCCTTTGGAGTTCATGGGCCCATCCCCAAATCTCACCATTCACCAAGACATGAACAGCTACAGGTAGACAAGGATGTAAGATTCTCACAGCATCTCAACAATTAGATGTATTTTAGGGTCTCCTCGGTCCCCATGAGCCGTGATGGCGCAGTGGTTAGAATACAGTACTGCAGGCTAATTCTGCTGATTGCCAGCTGCCGGCACTTTGGCAGTTTGATTCCCACCAGGCTCCAGGTTGTCTCAGCCTTCTGTCCTTCCGAGGTGTGTAAAATGAGGACCCAGATGGTTGGGGGTGATAGGCTGACTCTGTAAACTGCTTAGAGAGGGCTCTAAAGCACTGTGCAGCAATATATGTCCAAGTGCTATTGGTAAGTGGAAAGGGAAAGGAAAGGAAGGGAAGGAATAAAGGAAGGAAGGAGAGGAGGGAGGAAGGGAAGGAGGGAAAGATGGAAGGTTGGTTTTGATGAGAAAGGAAAGAAGTTCAGGAAGGATGGGAGGGAGGGAGAGAGGAAGGAAGGAAGGAAGGAAGGAAGGGCCGTGATGGCTCAGTCGTGAGACTGTAGGATTGCAGGCTAACTCTGACGACTGTCAGGAGTTTGATCCTGACCAGCTCAAGATTAATTCAGCCTTCCGAAGTGGGTAAAATGAGGACCCAGATTCTTGGGGGCAAGAGGCTGACTCTGTACACCACTTAGAGAGGGCTATAAAAACACTTGTGAAGCAGTATATATGTCTAAAGATTATTGGTAAGTGGAAAGGAAAGGGAAGGGAAGGGAGGGAGGGGGGAGGGAAGGAGGGAAGGTTGGTTTTGATGAGAAAGGAAAGAAGATCAGGAAGAATGGGAGGGAGGGAGGAAGGAAGGAATCAAGGAAGGAAAGAAGGAAGGAAAGAAGGAAGGAAGGAAGGAAGGAAGGAAGGAAGGAAGGAAGGAAGGAAGGAAGGAAGGAAGGAAGGAAGAAAGGAAGGAAGGAAGGAAGAAGGAAGAGCTGTGGTGGCTCAGTAGTGAGACTGCAGTATTGCAGGCTAACTCTGCCGACTGTCAGGAGTTTGATCCTGACCAGTCTCCAGGGTGACTCAGCCTTCCGTCCTTCTGAGGTCAGTAAAATGAGGAGCCGATTGTTGAGGGCAAGAGGCTGACTCTGTAAACCACTTAGAGAGGGCTGTGAAGCGGTATAGAAGTCTAAATGCGATTGCTAAGTGTCAAGGAAGGAAGGAAGGAAGGAAGGAAGGAAGGAAGGAAGGAAGGAAGGAAGGAAGGAAGGAAGGAAGGAAGGAAGGAAGAGCTGTGGTGGCTCAGTAGTGAGACTGCAGTATTGCAGGCTAACTCTGCCAACTGTCAGGAGTTCAAGGTTCAAGTTCCCTTTTTGCAACCATCCGACCAGCAAGGTCAATGGGGGAAGGCAAGATTCACTTAATGACTGCGTGACTAACTTAACAAACTTCTGCCATTCGCTTAGCAACTGAGGCAAGTTAGGTCGTATAAAATGGAACAAAACTCACTTAACGACTGTCTCGCTTTGCAACAAGAATGCCTGGACTCCACTATGGTTGTAAGTTGAGCATTTCCTGTATGCTGCCAAGATCTCTGAAGAGGGAAAAAAAGAAACTTATTACACCTTGGAACGTAAAATGTAGCTGCAACGTTTGACCAAATGTGTATTTTCCGAGCCAACGGTGCTTTTGTTAGAGGAAGAAAAGAGCTTTTTCAAGGAGCAGCAACCCCTGAAAGACAAAATGAACAAAATAACTAGGCAGGTAAAATTGGAAAATGGACAGAGAATTATCTTCCTGTATCATTTTGAGACAGGCTATTACTGGGTCACTTAGGCAGGTGTGCAAATCTAAGCCATCGGGAAGTTTAATCCAGGTTAGAGTGACCCAAACCCTGTTCTATAGAGAGAGAAAAATAAGTCAGTTCATTCTAAAACATTCCTTGTTTGAGGTAGAAGACTGGGGACTTCAGATAACCCAGCAATCTTGGCTAAGTCTCACGAATACAGGTAGCATTTGGAGGACCACCAAGGGGTGAAAACGTAGCTGGAAATTCAAAACAGCATCGCAGAAAGAAAGCCAGCTAGTCCTCGATTTATGACCACAACAGAGCCTCACAATTCGGCCACTAAGTGAAATGGTTGAGCTTTGCCCCGTTTCATGACCTTCCTTGCCACAGTTGTTATGTGAATCTCTGCCATTGTTCAGTGTTGTGGTATGTCGGCCACCGGCCCCTCCAGCAACTGAATCAGGAGGAGGAGGAGGAGGAGGAGGCGTGGGAGTCAGGATCAGCATCAGAGCAACCTGGGAGCTCCTAGGAGGAAGAGGGAAAGGAGCTGCCAGAGAGAGGGGGAGAGAGGTGGACCCTGGGCCGTCCGTCAGCCCTCAGTTGGAGAGTCAACAGCCCCCAGATCTGGAAGTGGCTGATGAGGAAGAGGAGTACAGAGCTGGGTACAGTGCAGAGGTGGGATGCAGCAGGTTCTCACCAGTCCTGGAGAACCAGCAGCGGAAATTTTGAGTAGTGGAGAACCAGCAAATCCCACCTCTGACTGGAGATTTTACAGTATTCTTCCCCTGCCACGCCCACCAAGCCACGCCCACAGAACTGGTAGTAAAAAAATTTGAATCCCAACACTGATACAGTGCCTGACGTGCGGATGCACAGAAAGGAGAGGAGAGGAGAGCGGTGGAAATCTATGGGCCGGTCCTTGGGATGGAAGAGCCACCACTGCTAGCTCTGTCCGGCAGGGGAATTGAGATGAATAGATATGACAGACAACTATTCATCTTCCTGCCAGACAGACTTGTTAGCCTGCGGTGAGAGAGAAAGTTTTGGCCGGGGTTGCCGGTGCTCCTAATTAAAGGTATCTTTGAGTTCACTTCAGAGTGTTTGTTGTGTTTGGGGAGTTGGGTCAGAACATTCCGCTGCTCACACAGTTGTTCTTTCATAGACAGATGTCAGGTCAAACACAGAGTTTTAGAAGTCCATAAGCTGCGGGTGGGAATTATTATTCTTGAAAAATATTTATTTATCAGTATTTAACAACGGGGGAGGACAATCTATGAGTGTGGGGGGGGTTGTTTGTTTGTTTTTAAATAAATATTTATTTTTGCAATGTGTTGTTTAACTTTGCTTTGTTTTTGTATTTCTTTTCTTTCTTTTTTTTTGAAATTTGTATTTTAACATTGTTGAATAAAATGTTAAAAATTATTGCAAAAAGGAAAGAAAGAGCGAATGAATAGCTCAGCATAGCGGCTCCCAATCTTTTGGGCACCAGGGACCGGTTCCATAGAGAAAGTTTTTTTCCATGGACCGGAGGGAAGCGTGGTTTTGCATGATGCCTGCATCCCGCAGGTGGGGCCTCGCTTGTTTGCGCAGCCTGGGTTCTGGCATGTCATGGCCCGGTGCCAGTCCTTGGACTGGCCATTGGTGACCCCTGGCTTACCAAATCTCTTAAAATAGCCATGAAGCGTTCGAGGCAATCTCAGAATGAAAGATCCACGTTTATAGCCAAATTGGGCAAGACCTGAACACATCCTCTCCAGCTACCAACATTTGGATAAGCAGGGATTAACTCCAGACAAACACTCAAGCAGAAAACAATGGTTTAAGTGAGGAATTTCCAAGGAGAAAACTGCCACACCGGCAAGTACTGTTGGAAGAAATATCCATCTGGTTCAGTTCCAAGCCAGGAGAAAGACACTGGAAACATGGAGGCTGATTGGAAAGATGGTTTAATAGTGAACAGAACCACTAAGCATCGTGGTTCTGGTACAACCGACCACATGGAGTTGAAGTCCAACCGTAGGCGGCGTAGTTCAAGGTTGTCCAAGACCAAACTTTCAAGCCTGGTGATATTCACTGAAAATATTCTGTTTTCAGGGGGAACAGGGGAAAAGAGGCCGGACTGGATCGATGGGACCAAGAGGCCCTACTGGATCTTTCGGAACAGAGGTGGGTTTGCCTTAGAAATGAGAGGGGGGGTAGGAAGGGAGGGAGGGAGGGAGGGAAGGAGAGAGAGTAGAAATATCACTTTTAAGAAGTGAAGTAATCTTTGACTTACGACCATTCATTTAGCAGACAGGAGGAGGAGGAAGAGGAGGAGCAGGAGGAGGAGAGGGGGTGGAAGAAGATGGATAACTCTGGAGTCCTTGGTTGTTTTTTGCAGACATTTCATGACCCAGCTAGGGAACATCATCAGTACTAGAAGGGAAGGGTCTATTCTATTTTACTGTATAAAAGTATCTCAGTTGGTAGTTTTTGGACATCAGCAGAGCCATTCTTTTTTTTTCATTTATGTTTGTTTATAAATCCACTGTTTTTGCAACCCGATGGGTTCTTATGCCTTGCTGCATTACATTTGAGCCAACCTGGGGGTGGGAGGTATGGAGTCCGGGGCTGAAAAATGACTAAATGTTGCTTGCATCCTGGGAAACATTGCATCGATTCCTTCTTTCGTCCAGTTGTGATTAATGGCTGATCCGAGCCACACAAGGAAATCTCTGACAACGTTTGTGTTGCCCTTGTCTTTTTCTCCTTCAGGGAAAGCCAGGTGGCCCTGGGAACAAAGGCAACAAGGTAAGTCCTCACCTGGTTGGGACAAACCTTGAAAGCGAGGGATTCAACGCGTCAGGTAAAGATGGCCAGCAACGTGGAGGGCGATGTAAGAACAGGGCATTTTTCTCTTCAAAAATAACTTTTATTGAAATTATAATGCAGGCAGCCCTTGACTTACAACATTCATTTAGTGACCATTTGAACTTACAACAGTTTATGTAAGACAAGTGTAGAGGACAAGTCTCTAGCATATAAAGAGAGCAAACCCCACTCCCTTTCAGCACTGATGATGTTACCTAGTTGGGTAATAAAATGCCTGCAAGGAAACAACCAAGCTCAGAGAGCACCAAGGAAGTCACAGTTATCATCATCATCATTATCCTTTTCTTTTTCCTCCTCTTCTTCCTCCTCCTCCTCTTCCTCTTCCTCCCCCCCCCCCCATCCTCTTTCTAAACCCCAATCCCTTCTACCACTGTTACCTAGTTGGGTAATAAAATGCCTGCAAGGAAACAACCAAGCCCAAGGAGTATCCAGTACTCCATAGTCCTTTTCCACCTTCTCCTCCTCTTTTTCCACCTCCCTCCTCCTCTTCTCAGTTCTAGCACTGATGATGTTACCAAGTTAGGTAATAAAACATCTGCAAGGAAACAGCCAAGCTCAGAGAGCACCAAGGAAGCCACAATCCTCCTCCTCCTCTTCTCCCTTCTAACACTGATGATGTTACCTAATTGGGTAAAAAAATGTCCGAAGGAAACAGCCAAGTTCAAAGAGCACCAAGGACCGCAGAGGTAGCATTAGGATA
Source organism: Laticauda colubrina (assembly GCA_015471245.1). Lineage (NCBI taxonomy): Eukaryota > Metazoa > Chordata > Lepidosauria > Squamata > Elapidae > Laticauda > Laticauda colubrina. The sequence goes on along the minus strand of BLBF01000055.1, from coordinate 2,405,800 downwards.
GAACTGGGTAATTTGCAAACTCCCAGCAGCTCCTCTCTCTCCCTCCCCTCCCCGACAGCATCCCATTCAGGAGTACTTGAGGAGGGGGATTAAAAACCAAGTTGAAGCCGGCCCCTTTTTACACATGTCACACAAAGAGAGACATCTGAGAATTCTGGGTATTTCTTTCATAAATCCACATTTTTCTCTCTGTTTTGCAGGGCGAGAGCGGCCTTGGCAAAATGGGTCCCAGAGGCTACCAGGGTTTTCCTGGCCCGCAGGTAGGATGAGCAGCTAACCGGGTTCTCCACCTTCTGTTCCTCCAGGTTCTGTTTTGAACTTCCCCCAAAATTTAAATCAGGCTTGGATCTTCAGCTTGGTTGTAGGCCGGAGAGGCTGAGGCCTTACTTCCCAAGTGGGTGGGGACAAGAAGCAAAGTGGGTGGGATCAAGAAAGTGGGTGGAGTCACAACCAAAGTGGGTGGCATCAAAAATAAGGCGGGTGGGACCAGGACGCAAAGTGGGTGGGATCAAGAAATAGAGGGTGTGGCCAAGAACCAAAGTGGGTGGGGCCAAGAAACGCAGTAGGTGGGGGCAAGAACCCAAAAAGATGGGGTCAAGAAAATGGGTGAAATCACAGCCAAATAAGGTGGGTGGGACCAGGAAACTAAATGGGTGGGATTAAGAAATAATGGGTGTGGCTGAGAAACAAAGTGGGTGGGGCCAGGAACCCCAGGGAGTGAATCCAAGAACCAAAGTAGGTGGGGTAAAGCAATAATGTGGGTGGAGTCACAACTAAAGTGGGTGGCATCAAAAATAAGGGTGGGGTGGGGCCAGGGTACAAATTGGGTGGGATTAAGAGATAGTGGGTGTGGCCAAGAACCTAAGTGGGTGCAGTCAAGTAATAATGTGGGTGGAGTCACAACCAAAGTGGGTGGTAACAAAAATAAGGGTGGGTGGAGCCAAAAACCACAGTGGGTGAGGCCAAGAACCAAAAAGGGTGGGGAATTCTGGGAATTGAAGTCCACCATCTTCAAGTCGCCAAGTTTGAGATACATTGGACTAGAATTAAATTGATCTTCTTCCGGAAGGATCCTTTTCTCTCGCCCCCTACATTTTCCTCCCGGCCAATACCGTTTGTACAGAATGTTGTGTTGCTTTGCACAAACCACAAGTGCCTTCTTGTGACAGTTTTGTCCCACCCTCTCCAGATTCCACGATGACTCCTCAGATTAAAATTCTCTTCTTCTTCCTAACCCTCCGAATTCAACCCCTTTTGCAAAAACCCCGGTAGAAAATGAATATTAAATAACAGATATCTTTGGATACGTCTCCAAAAAACGGTGTTTATTTGCGGGCAGGGCTCCTCGGTCTCTCACACACACCGTCGCCAAGCTAAAAGGTGTTTAAAAATTAGCAAGCCAAATATCTTGATTTCTCTCGACGCTTTCAATATGGTGGCATATAAATAGGGCATTAAAGACTAATGGGCGAAAAGAGCAGCCGGGGTAAGCAACATTAGGCTGCCAGCAGAATTTAAATTTGACAGGACAGTATTAAAATGTGAGATTAATTCATTAGACGTCCAGAATCAGTGAGTCAAGGCGGCATGGGCAGGTCTGAGGGGAAATAAATTGCTGAGCCCTTTTTCCCTCCTCAACTGGCTTTTTTTTTTTAATTCACAACTTGGAGTTCTGTTCATTTATTTATGCACATCGAGCTGGGCTTAATTATTTTTATATCAATAACTCAAGGCAACAAATGAGAGATTGGTTGGATGAGGAGGGGTTTGCCCCATTTTGTGCCTTTCCTTGCCACAGTTGTTAAGTGAATCACTGCAGCTATTAAGTCAATCACACTGTTGTTAAATGAATCACTGCAGAGAGAGAAAGAAAGAGGAAGAGAGAGAGAGAAAGAGAAAGAGAGAGAGAAAGAAAGAGAGAGAGA
>BLBF01000055.1:2368160-2387584 GCA_015471245.1 Laticauda colubrina | reverse complement strand
AGAAGAAGAAGAAGAAGAAGAAGAAGAAGAAGAAGAAGAAGAAGAAGGACTGCTACTGCTACTCCTCTGGGGTCCTTGGTGCTCTCTGAGCTTGGTTGTTTTACCCAACTAGGTAACACCATCAATGCTTTTTAAGGACAGTTTTCTCTTCGCTTATATAATTAACCCCTGAATGTTTTTATTTCATTCGTCATTTACTAATGACAATATCTCATTTATCTTCCGTTGAGAGAAAGACAGCAAGGGGGTTGATTGCTTCTTGCAATCGGTAAGGCTTTCTTACTTTTCGTTAGTACGGTGGACACCCCACCTCATCTTAATACACAGCTTCAGTTGACACTGGGGTTAAACCCTAGCAAAACCAGAAGCGAAACAATCTTCCACTGAAAATTCACACAACCCAAAATTTAAAAAGTACCCATTGGAAGCAAATTGGACATTAGTCAGATTTAGCAATGGAACAAATTTTATTATGTGCCTCAAAAATTTTATTTGGGGTGGGGGGTGGGAGGGTCAGGGAGGGGAGTTTGTATGTGAGTTTTGCAGTTTTTCTTCCACCCAAGTGAATTGTGTTGATTCTGTCTTTTTTAGGGTGAAAAAGGACTTCCTGGAATGGTTGGGGACACTGGACGGAAAGGTTCAAAGGTAACTTGTGTTTTAAGACAAGGTGTGATGACCCAAACGGGCATGGCACAAAAGTAACAAAGTCACAAAAGTAGGTAAAGTCCCTTTAATTCCTCCAACTTGGCCCCCAATGTCCAGTTATCATCAGCTGGAGAAAAAACTCTCCCTAGAACAGTTTTTAAAGGGAAGAAATTCAGTCCGAACCCAAAGTACATCTAAATAAATGAAAACCAACACAAACTACCAACTGCAGCAATTAACGAGATAGGGCAGGATAAGGAATTGCAGGCTTCAAAAGATAATGAAACACACACAGTTGAGAGGAGGCCAGAATCCAAATAAGACTTGACAAACAAAGATAATGCACACTTTGCTTCCAGTAAGGTGCTGTGTACAATCTTCCTTTTTAAACACTGTGTTCCTAGCTGCAGCTAATGAAGGGAATCAGAGCCCTTTCCTCCCCCATAAGCCATGAAATTCACATTGCTCCCTTCTCCGTTCCTCCCTGCGTGCCCTAGGATTCAGAGGGGTGGGCCTGGGTCTTCCTCTGAACTCCCTCTCCCTTGTTCTACCTCTCCCTTGTTCTACCTCTCCCCTGTTCTGCCCAGCCAGACTTTGCCCTTCCCCAGTTTCCTCCGGAGCCACGCTCCCATTCCCTGTCAGCTGCTCAACCTCCCCCTTGGAATCCGATTCCAACAGGGACATGACACAAGGTTTTTAATCTGGAGTTTCTCAAATCTGACCACATATGACCTTTGCAGCATGCCCCAAGATCATGTGGATCAAAATTCTTGGCATCTGGTTCATATCTACAATGGTTGCAACATCCTGGGGTCACGCAATTCCCTTTTGCGACCTTCTAGTTCAAGCCAAAATCCATGGAGGAAGACAGATTCACTTAACAACTGCGTTGCTAACTCATCAAGTGCAGTGACTCGCTTAACAACAGAGGCTAATGAGCCTCATGTCTTGTTTTTTCAATGGCTATTATCATTATCATCATTATTATCATTATTATCATTATCATTATTACTTTTACTTTTATTTTTATTGAACTAATACCAATGTAATGAAAACTATTGTAAACACTTTGTTCTGTCAACTCATAAAACATTTTGTATACATGTTTTATAGTTGACAACAGAATGAAGTGGAGAGGGGAGTTTCAAAGAGCAAGCAACAGGGTAAATTGAAAGTACATTCCACTCATAGTTTCTTCAAAGACTGATTAGATGACTGAAGCTTCTGCCCAAAAATCTAATTGGAGAGCATGAGTGATGACTGGTTGGATGATACACTCCGAGAGATGGGGGGGTGGAAGCAGGATCGAGGGTGACAGTGAATTACGTATCTCAGAGTTGGCTACGCCCAGGTTAGTGCCAGAAGTAGAATGTTAACTTCAAATAAATCCTCTTTAGTTTTTGGGAGTGTGGCTCAAGGCTTATGATTTAATTGGAGTAACTGCCGGAACCCTGACATGTTCATATTTCCTAAGAATATATGTACCTAGACAGCACACTATTTATCTAAAATGAATTTTTTATATGTTATAATTTTTTTTAAAAAAAAATGAAAACAAAACAAAACAACAGAGGCAAGAAAGTTCATAATAGGGGGCAAAAGTCACTTAGCAAATGTCTCACTTAGCCACAGAAATTTTCTGGCTCCATTGCGGTCATAAGGTGAGGATTCTGACCGTCTTTATCCTCAGGGTTTACGTGGCTTGCAAGGAAAGATGGGAACTCCCGGTTCCAATGGAGTGAAGGTAAGCACCCCCTTGTCCTTCCCTGATTAAATTACAAAATAATAATAATAATAATAATCCCAAATTTTATCATGAAAAATCTTCCTCTACCTTCCTTCCTCCTTCCTCCTCTCCTTCCTCTCTCTTCCCCCTCTCCCCTTTAATCCTTTTTTTCTTTCTCCCTCCCTCCTTTCTTTCCTCCTCCCTCCCTTCCTTCTTCTCTCCCTTCCTCCCTTCCTGCCTTTTCTCCTTTCCTTCTCTTCCTTTCTTCTTCTCCCTTCCTGCCTCTCTTTCCCCCTCCCTCTCTTCCTTCCTCTCTTCCTTCATTCTTTCTCTCTTTCCCTTCTCTCTCCCTTTCCCCCTCCCTCCTTCCCTTTTCTCCTTCCTTCGTTCACTTCCCTCCTTCCTCTCTCTTTTCTCCCTTCATCCCTTTCTCCTTCCCTCCCTTCCTTCTTTCCACCCTCCCTCACTTGCTACTTCATCTTTTTCTATGCTTTGCATAATGTGGCTATACATCTCACCTGGGAGTAGTCATAGCCCCTGGCCCCTTCAAGCATGGCAGTTTTCAGTTTGTTCCAATAGTTGCACGGGGCAGCTGTATAATTCCAGGGGAAAAAATATGGGAATTGGGCCCATGTTTTCATGGAAATGGGGATTAAATAAATTATCTGCATCCCCCTCGCTGTACAGGGGGAAGGTGGCATCACTGGCAAACCAGGAATCCCAGGTGCAGAAGGAATCCAGGGATCAAAGGTAAAATGCAGAATCTTTTTAAGGTGCTTTAAGATGGATGGACTTCAACTCCCAGAATTCCCAACCAGCACTAGAAGATATGTGAATGAATAGAATAAGAATAGAATAGAATATAGAAATGAGAATCGAATACAGAAATTAAAATAGAATATAGAAATAAGAATAGAATATAGAAATAAGAATAGAATAGAAAATAGAAATGAGAATCAAATATAGAATAAGAATAGAATAGAATATAGGAATAAGAATAGAATATAGGAATAAGAATAGAATAGAATAGAATATAAAAATAAGAATAGAATAGAATAATAACTTTACTGTCATTCTGAAGATATGTTAATTGGCATACATTAAAATGAAATTTTGTTGCAGAGAGCTCTCAAAGGGTCACCACCTCCAATACACACGACATAAACATGACAAAATAAATAAATAAAGACAAAATTATCTATATACCCACATATATTGTATGACACAGAAAAAACAACCCAGTCTAGTTCAGATCTATAGATTCATGCACACATGGCAAGAAAAATGAATCTTGCGATGTTCCATCTCGTGGTACCGGTTTTAGTCCTTGACTTACGACTGCAGAGGAGCACCAAATTTCCCTCATGAAATGAGACTGTTGTTAAATTGCCTCGTTGGTTAAGCTAATCACTGAAGTTGTTCAGTTAGTGACGGAGTTGTTCAGTGAATCTGGCTTCCCCATGGACCTTGCCGGTGGAAAGGTCGCTGAAGGGGATGCGACCATCATAAATATTAGCCACTTGCCAAGTGTCCAAATTTTGATTACGTGACCACATAATGGTCGTAAGTGTGAAAAATGGTCATAAGTCATTTTTTTTCCAGTGCTGTTGTAACTTGCAACAGTTGTTAACTGCATTTGGAAGTGTAGCCCTTAAATCCAGTTTGGAATATGAATAAGATAATAATGAAAGATTATAACTGAATAAAAACACCTGTACTATTATTAGAATTATATAACATGTTAAACATAAATAGGATGAATACTATTTTATTTGTATAAATAAGTTGTAAAATGTGATTAGAAAAGGGATATTTTTTAAATATATATGAATCAGTGGCATAATTAAAAATCAGAAAGGAGATAAATAATGGAAGATTATAACTTAATATAAATTGGTGAATTATTGTTAGAATTACCTAATTCTGTTAAACACTACAAATACAGTTAATAATATTTTATTCAAAGTTAAAGAGGGATATTTAGAACATGACACAAAAATAAAGATATTGAAATGGGGAATAACAAAGAATGAAAGATTATAATTTAACAAAATATGTGTATTAATGTTAAATGTTATAAGATTGTCAACTGTATTAAATATAAAAGAATATTGTCATATTTGTTTTAAAATGTAAGACACTCTGGTGGCATATTGTTCACACGCTGATATGTTTGTAAAAAAATAAGAAAAAATAAGAATAAATATTTTTTAAAAAATCCAGTTTGGGGACTTGCTTTCAGGAGTTTTATTTTTATTTTATTCGATCAAGACAAATTCCTTGTGTGTCCAGTCACCCTTGGCCAATAAAGAATTCTATTCTATTCCTTTGTAAATATTTTTTTTTTTTGTTTCAACAAACATATTGTTGTGTGAACAATGTGGTTCCAGAGTGTTTTACATTTTAAAACAAATATGTTTTTGTTCATATTTAACACTGTTGAGATTCTTATCTAATTTGGTATTAGTACTTTAATACTATTAAATTATCAATCTTACTTATTCAATCTTAACCATATATTATTTTTATGTCAATCTCTATATTCTTAACATCACTTGGAAGAAAAATTGCACACCATCCGAAGATTTAGCAATTTTTAAAAAAATTGAGTGTATAGAAATGAATAAATTGACCATAGAACTAAAAGGAAAAGTAGATTCAGAATATTATGCAATATAGGAGAAATACTATGCCATATGGGAGAAATTGTGTCATTGGATTGACAATAGAAATAAGAAAAGAAAATGTATGTAATATATATAGAAGGTATAGTAATAATATGTATGGTTTGTATCAGGATATGAATATGTATATACAATGTCACAGTACTGTTTATTAAGTAATAGAGATATGTAAAATGAAAAAAACCCAATAAAGTATTTATTTTGTAAAAAAAAATCACTTCTTTTGTTTACGTACTATATTAATAGTCATATTTGCAATGTTTAAACAATTATACAATTCTAATATTCATTCATAAATCCATATCAATTTATATTGTCCATTATTTAACTCCTTTTTATGAGAATTCTATTCTATTCTCTCAAGCTGACCTTGACTTTTGCGCTTTGCTTAGGGCGAGCGTGGATTGTCCGGCAACGATGGTAGAAAGGGCATTTTTGGACAGAAAGGAGAAAAGGTGAGCTTTGCAGACATCATCTTAGTAAAGGTCAGTGCGTGGCAGGACATCCATCAACCCCTATTAATACAACAAATAAAACTTTACAACAAAAAATAAACAAACCCTTGCAAACAAGGTTATTTTATTTTTTTTTATTTTTTTATTTTATGTGGTTTGTCAATTGCTTCCAAGATAATAGGTATAAATAAAAACATAGTTATGAATACATGGATACATATAAGAAAAATAAAAGAAACAATATTATCCGGATTCTCGTTTGCTCTGGGGATGTCACCTTTTCTCCAATAATGGTTTATTCAAGGTGAACTTTGCAGAGAAAGGATTCAAAAATTTTTTACTAACAGTTCTGTGGGCATGGCTTGGTGGGCGTAGCAAGGGAAGGATATACTGCAAAATCCCCATTCCCTCCCTGCTCCTAGGGGAAAGTTACTATCATGCCCCCATCAGAATCTGCATCAGAGGAGGAAGACGAACAGCTGACAGGAAGTGGGAATGTGGCTCCGTTGGCCCTCCGTTGGCCCCACCGCATCCCATGCAAAAAAACAAAAAATATCCTAATGTCCCACCAAAATCTGTACCTCTGGAATATTGACCCAGTCTCATTCCCGGGAATAACAGAGAAAAAAAAATCTTCATCCTGACAAAAAAAAAAAAAAATCTGATATTTTTAAAAATGTTCATTCCAACATCATTATTATTTCTCTGTGGGAATTTTCAGGGTGCTAAAGGGGTGCCTGGCTTGGCTGGCTTCAAGGGACAAGGGGGGCTACCTGGAAAGGCAGGCGTTCCCGGGCCACCAGGGGACCAAGGCCCACCAGGTGATCCAGGATCGCAGGTAAGAAGGAAGTTGGAAGCTGATTTTCTGCAATGCAATTCTTGGTAGCCCCCCATCAGGACAGGTGGTATTCAACTTACGACCGTAATCGAGTCCCAAATTTCTGTTGCTAAGGGAGACATTCATTAAGTGAGTTTTGCCCAATTTTATGGCTATTTTTGCAACATTGGTTAAGTGAATCCCCGCAGTTCTGAACTTAGGAAACACCTTTGTTCAGTGAATGCAGCTTGTTAAGGTATTGAAGATTTCATGGCTGACCATCTGTTGTAAGGCTGCTGTAAAAGCTGATGCAATGAGGGTGAGATAGCAGAGTTATTGCCGCTTGAAGACTGAGGATGGGTCAGCAGAGTTATTGCCACTTTAAGAAGATGTCTATATAAAGGAGGCCATGAGAGGGCATATCCTCCTCTCGTGTTCTATCTCCATTGTAGTTCTGTCATGCAGAGTAATGAAGATTGATTGATTGCTAGGTATTTGCCTAACCAGTGGTGGTATTCTACCAGTTCAGCCCGGTTTGGCCAAGCCAGTAGTGGCGATGAGCAGCGGAAACCAAACTGGTTCTCTCTGCCGCTCTGCTCTTGGGCCCACCCACCCGCCTGGACTCCTGTACTCACCTTTATCATTTGCTTTTGAAGCACAGCTGCTTTGTGTGGCACAGCAGAGTGTTGTGCGGCAGCTGCTGAAGCTGTCATGCTCCTGTTGGAGACTGACTCAGAGGGAGAGATGGCTGACAGGGAGTGGGAGTGTGGCTCTGGTGGTTGTGGAGGAAACTGGGGGAGGTCACAGGCTGAATGGGCCTTCAGAGGAAGACCCAGGCCCATCCCTCTTCATCCTAGGGTATGCAGGGAGGATCAGATAAGAGAGAAACGTGAGTGGCATGGTCTATGGGGGAGGAAGGGGCCCTGATCCCCTTCATGGGCTACAGCTGGGAGTACTGTTTAAAAGGAAAAACTATGCATGGCAAAGTTGCTGGAAGCAAAGCATGCATTCTTGTTGGAGCTTATCTGTGTTTTGGCTTCCTCCCAACTGTGGTTGCTGCATTATCTGGTAGAAGTCTGCAATTAATCATCCTTGCCTGCCATAGTAATTCCTTCAGTATGGTTTGCATTGGGTTTTTTTTATTTCAAAGTAACTTTACTTTGGATGTGGCCTGCATAAACTGTTTTCTTTAAGTGTTTGATATCCATCTGAGGATAATTGGACATTGGGGCCAAGTTGGAGGCATTAAAGGGACTTTCTTCTAGTTTTGTGACTTTATTATTTTTGTGTCACACTCTGGGTCATCACACAGTTGCCAAGCTTCTCAATTTTGATCACGTGACCACGGGGAGGCTATAACAGTCGTAAGTGTGAAAAACGGTCCTAAGTGTGTTTTCCGGGCCATTGTAACTTCCAACGGTCACTAAATGAAGCATCATAAGTCAAGGACTACCTGCAGAGGGACAGATTCACTGGTCTCTGTATGCATTTGCCTTTTTTTTCATGCAGCTGTTTCTAACTTTATGTTCCAGGCCTGATAAATTTCTCTGCCGGCATCACAAATTTATAAAACAAACTTAAAACTATTAAATGTGACCCCTTTAAAGTGAATGAATCAAACTCTAGCATCTCTAAACTTTGTCGCCTCTCTGCAATCTTCGTTCCATTTATTAAAGTGCATTTACTCTTGAGAATTTTTTCTTTTTCTGAACAGTCAATTGGAATTTAAATTTAGCCTTTCGTTTCAATCCATTATTCATCTCCTGCACTTTAGAATGAGAAAGGGGGGTGGAGGGGAAGCAGTTTTTTTTTTCAGCTTAGGCCAAACTTTTTACACTACTTTCTCCATTTCCCCATTAAATCAATGTTTCCCAAACTCTGTAACTTTAAGAATAATGGACTTCAACTCCCAGAATTCCCGAGCCAGCCGGCACGAAAGCCAGATGGGTGACTTTGGGCCAATCACCAGGAGACTGTGAGTTCTAGTTTCACCCTAGGCACGAAAGCCGGCTGGGTGATTTTGGGCCTGTCCACCCTTCTCTAAGCCAAATCCACCTCACGGTGTTGCTATTGTTGTTCTGGGAAAAGTAAGAGGAGGAAAACGTGTTGCAATTATTTGCAAAAACAAAGGCGGCATACCAAATAAATAAATAACAAGGGGATAATGACGTAAGTGACATGTTGTATTTCAACAAAGTCTTCCTTTCTGCTTTCAGGGCGAAAGAGGAAGAAGAGGAAAATCCTCGCTCTGCCTCCGGGGACCCCCAGGGACTCCTGGCAAGAAAGGAGGAACGGTGAGGATTTGATCATCAAGAGAGTAGATGTGAAAATCAGAAATCCTGAAGTCTGTATTTCTGAGGAAAGATGTTCCATAGAGAAGAGGCCATCACCTAGATTTCTAAAAGTCCTAAAAGTGGGCTGCTACCGGTTCGCACCGGCTCAAGTGAACCGGGTGCTAATTTTACATCTGGTTCGTCGAACTGGTAGTTGCAACGACTGGCTGGCCCTGCTCACTTTGCCCCTCCCAGGAGTCTCCACACAGCCTTTTTTGGATCCCAGGTAAACGCAGGGCCCATGCGGAGGCTCGGACAGGACAAAAAACGGGTCTCCTGGTGGCTCCGGAAGGCCGGCAATGGGCCTGTTTCCAACCTCCACAGAACCTCTGGAGCCTGGGAAGGAGGGAAACAGGCCTCCCAGAGGTTCGAGGAAAGCCTCTGGAGCCCAGGCAGAATGGAAAACGGGCCTTTTTCTGGTTTCCACAGAGTCTCCGGAGCCCAGGGAGGTGAAATGGGCCTCCCAGAGGCTCATGGAAAACTTTCGGAGCCCGGGCAGGATGGAAAATGGGCCTGCTGGGAGTTTTGGAAAGCCGGAAATGGGCCCATTTCTGGTATCCACAGAGCCTTGAGAGCCTGGGGAGGGTGAAAAACAGGCCTGGGAGAGGGAGTCCAACCATCTCAAAACATGCTTCCTAGGGGATTCTGGGAGTTGAAGTCCACCCATCTCAAAGCATGCCGGCTGGGGAATTCTGGGAGTTGAAGCCCACAAGTTTTAAAGTTATCAAGATGGAGACTTTTGTTCTCGGAGGAGTTTCTCATTCAAGCTCTCATCATAAAAGATTTGGTCTTTTGGGTTGATGTCCTGAACCTCTGGCAGGGCCAATCCAATGTTGGGGCATCTTTGGCTACTACTGGCATCTTTTTTCACAGGGAGAAGAAGGCCTCGCTGGCCAGAAGGGAGAAAAAGGAGAACCTGGAATTTCAGTAAGTGATGGCACCTCCAGGTTGTCTTTTTTCAGATTACCGGTAGTCCTTGACTTATGACCACAACTGGAACCAATGTTCCCACCAGCGAGCAAAGCGGTTGCTAAACGAGCCGCCTGCCAAATCTGTCAACTTTCCCGACCCGGTTGTTCAAGTGAATCTATGAGAATTGTGAAATGAACCAGGCGGTCACTAAGTGAATCCGGATGCCCCCGTTCAACATTGCTTATCGCAAGGCAGCAAAAAGGGGAGGGGGGGTTCAGGTGATCCCATGACACTGCAACCATCATAAATATGACTCAGTTGCATCTCAGTTTTTGATTATGCGACCATAGGAGAGGCGCTTGGCACGGTCATAAGTGTGAAAAACAACCGCGGGGGGGGGGGCTTTTTTTTTTTTTTTTAGTGTGGTTGTGAAGGAAGGAAAGGAAGGAAAAGAAGGAAAGGAAGGAAAGAAGGAAGGAAAGAAGTGAGAGGGAGGGAGGAAGGGAGGGAAGAAAGGAAGGGAGGGAAGGAAGGAAGGGGGAGGGAGAAAGGGAAAGAGGGAGAGAGAAAGGAGGGAGGGAGAAAGGAGGGAAGAAAGGAAGGAAGGAATATAAGTGCTATTGATAAGTGCTGAGGAAGGAAGGAAAGAAGGAAGGCAAGAAGTGGAGGAAGGGAGGGAAGAAAGGAAGGGAGGGAAGGAAGGAAGAGGGAGGGAGGGAGAGAGGGAAAGAGGGAGGGAGGGAGGGAGAAAGGAGGGAAGGAAGGAAGGAAGGAAGGAAGGAAGGAAGGAAGGAAGGAAGGAAGGAAGGAAGGAAGGGTCCTGATGGCTCAATGGTTACAATCCAGTATTGGAGACTAACTCACTGCCCACTGCCAGCAGTTCAATCCCATCAGGCTCAAGGCGGACTGAGCCTTCCATCCTTCTGAGGTGGGTAAAATGAGGACCCAGATTGTTGGGGGCAAGAGGCTCTGTAAACCGCTTAGAAAGGGCTGAAATGGCCCTTTCATGAAGCGGTATATAAGTCTAAGGGCTCTTGCTCTTGCTATTTGCTTTGCACGCTTATGGGGCTGAAGAAACTTGAAGAAGGGAGGGAAACTGACTGGAACCATTCCTGTTGTGGAATCTGAAGCTCGGCTTTTGTGCTTCTCTCCACCCAGGCCGAAGACGTGAAGGTTATTGTCAGGAGTGAGATGAGCAGGAAGGATGGTAAGAGCTGTAAATTGAATCAATTTGAATGGCAGCATATCCCTGACATGCCAAGGAAATTTCATCCCGTTTTTTTTTTAATCCAGACGAATCATCGCAGAAGCCAGGTGGGGGGCCCGCTGACCTTAGGGGTTGCATGGGGGATGGTTTCCCTGCAGAATCTTAATTTAAAACAATCCTCTTGGCCACCAGAATGCAAAGGGACAAAAGTCTGTGATTTATTTTCACATCACAGCCCGGCACTGGGCTTTTTTGGTTCGCAGGGCTCTTCAAAACTTGACAGCTTTAAGACTTGTGGACTTCAACTCCCAGCATTCCTCCTCCAGTCATGTTAGCTCGGGAATTCTGGGAGTTGAAGTCCACAAATCTTGAATTTGCCAAGTTTGAAGACCCTTGCTCTAATGCAGGGTTTCTCAACCTTGGCAGCTTGAAGATGGGTGGACAACTCCCAGAATTCCCGAGCTAATATGACTGAAGGAGGAATGTTGGGAGTTGAAGTCCACAAGTCTTAAAGCTCTCAAGTTATGCTGGCTGGGGAATTCTGGGATGTGAAGTCCACCTGTTTTCAAGTTCTTGAGGCAATTGGGGAATTCTGGGAGTTTAAGTCCACCTATCTTCTGGTTCTTGAGAAAGCTGTGGAAATATGGGAGTTGAAATCCATTCCTTTTTAAGTTCTTGAGGTTGCTGGAGAATTCTGGGAGTTGAGTCCACCCATCTTCTGGTTCTTGATAGATAAGATATAGATTGAAAGATAGATAGATGATAGAAGATAGATAGATAGATAGATAGATAGATAGATAGATAGATAGATAGATAGGAGAGAGATATAGATTGAAAGATAGATGTTAGATGGATACAGATTGAAAGAAAGATGATAGATAGATAGATAGATAGATAGATAGATAGATAGATAGATAGATAGATAGATAGATCGTGTTGTGTATTGAACTTGGTAGACTCCAAATACCTTAAACTGATTGGCAGAGAAGGCCGTTCTCGGATTGGTTACTTAGGAACCATTCTGATTGGCCCGCCGGACAGTGAGAAGACTTAAACTACTGTCATTGGCCACAAGTCTTGAGCAAGCCGCTATAAGAAGGGCTGCTGCGTCTTGGGCTGTTGTTCCATTACTAGTTGCTTTACTTGTAAATAAAAGAGCTGTTTGTTGGAACCCGGTCTCGCACACCTTATTTCTGAATGGAACACTGGAGACAAAGGTGGGATTGTCGTAGAAGAGCGAGACCGAAGCACGCGGCAATCAGAACCGAGAGAGAGAGATGGCTGGTAAGAATGCACCGCCTGCACCATTCAACACTGATGAGGAGGATTGGGAGTCGTATATCGATCACTTTCTAATGTTCTTTGAAAGCAACGAACTGCAGGAGATATCTGACTAGAGGAAGAGGGCTGTCTTCCTCACACACTGCGGACCAGCCATTTTTAAAATGGCAAAGGCACTAGCCAAACCAAGAGACGTTAAACAGATGACTTGGCCCGAGCTGAACAGAATGCTCCGAGCACATTACGCACCTGTGGTCTCCAACTTGATAAAAAGGCACGAGTTCTACAAAAGAGACCAAAAAGAAGATGAGACTGTCGGAGATTTTGTAGCAGCCCTGAGACACATCGGAGGAGCCTGTGAGTTCCAGAACATGGACGAGGCCATGAGGGACCACATGGTCCTCGGATTGAGGGACGCTACACTCCAGAATAAGCTGCTAAATAGACCAAACATCACTGTGGCTGAGGCCATCGCAGAAGCCACCGCTGCCGAAGCAGCAAAGAAATCCACAGCCACTATGCGCCAAATGAACTCAATTCCAGATCCCCCAAATCAACCCAGAGAAAAGAAGGCGGAGGGATGCAAGAAACAGCCCACAGCGACCGCCCACTATGAAGATCTCAACTCCCTGAGCGACACTGATGATGACAATGAAGAAGTCCATAGACTCCAATCAGACAAAAAATGGCGGGAAAAAAGAAGCAGGCGAGAATTCCAGTGTGCTGGATGTGGAGGCAACCACCCGTGATCTGAATGCAGGTTCCTAGACGCAATCTGCAGAGCTTGTAACAAACGGGGGCACATCGAAAGGGTCTGCCGAAACAAAAAGAGCTATAGTCCTAAAAGACACGGCAGCAAACCCCCCCCCCCCCCCAGAAATGAAGAGAGACAAGCCGGAAACAGATGGAACCGAGATAGTAGAAATAAAAGAATGAACGACAGAGAGGAAACGCACCAGACGGTAACAATTGGAAATGCCAGGGCAGCAAACGTAAAAAAGGTCTGGATAGAGGTGAACATCGAAGGGAAGCCCTGTGTGATGGAAGTCAACTCTGGATCCTTTTTATCCATGGTATCTTGGAATACCATCTGACGCCTGATACTGAACATCAAACATAAAGAACTTGAAAAACAAAAGCTGATTTTAAAGGACTACCAGGGAAATTGAATCCCGGAAGTGGGCTTTGGACAGTTCCTCGTCGAGTTTAAAAATCATGCCGAAATTTTGCCTCTGACCATCATCGACCGTGATCGCCCTAGCCTGCTGGGAATCGAATGGTTCACGCCCCTGAGAATCAGGATGACCGGGATCAACAGCATCGTTGCTGCCAACTGGGAAGAAAGCCTGTTGCAAGAGTTCCGGGATGTATTCGACGGGACCCTAAGCAAGTACAAGGGGACCCCAATATCGTTTAGCCTAGACCTGAAAATAGCACCCATCTGGCTCAAAGCCAGACGCGTCCCTTTTGCCTTAAAACCAAAAATTGACGAACAACTAAACAAACTAATAGCACAAGGGGTGTTAGAGCCAATTGACCATGCCAGATGGGAAACACCCATCGTGACTCCTATCAAACCAGATGGGTCAGTGCGCATCTGTGGAGACTATAAGGCAACCCTAAATCATGCGCTCCAACAAAGCTCATACCCAGTACCGGTAGTGCAACACTTATTGCACTCCCTAGGGGGAGGAAAATTTTTTGCGAAGCTTGATCTCGCACAAGCATACCAACAGCTACCCGTTGACCCCGCAACCGCAGAGGCACAGACTATAGTGACACACAGAGGGGCATTCAAGTGCAACCAACTTCAATTCGGCGGGAAGACTTAAACTACTGTCATTGGCCAAAAGCCTTGAGCAAGCCACTATAAGAAGGGCTGCTGCGGCTTGGGCTGTTGTTCCGTTACCAGTTGCTTTACTTATAAATAAAAGAGCTATTTGTTGGAACCCGGTCTCGCACACCTTATTTCTGAACGGAACAGATAAATAGATGATAGATAGATAGATAGATAGATAGATAGATAAATAGATAGATAGATAGATAGATAGATAGATACAAAGATGATAGATACATAGATAGATATTGAAAGATAGATGATAGATACAAAGATGATAGATAGATAGATAGATAGATTGATAGATAGATAGATAGATAGATAGATAGATAGATAGATAGATAGATAGAGATTGAAAGATAGATGATAGAGAGATACAGATTGAATGATAGATACAGATTGAAAGATAGTTATTGAAAGATAGATACAGTCTGAAAGATCAAAAGATAGATACAAAGATAGATGATATAGAGAGAGATACAGATTGAAAGATAGATAGATAGAAAGAGAGAGAGATACAGATTGAAAGATAGATAGAGATTGAAAGAAAGATGATAGATAGATAGATATTGAAAGATAGATCATATAGGAA
Organism: Laticauda colubrina; assembly: GCA_015471245.1. Classification (NCBI taxonomy): domain Eukaryota; kingdom Metazoa; phylum Chordata; class Lepidosauria; order Squamata; family Elapidae; genus Laticauda; species Laticauda colubrina. Next base: position 2,373,095 of record BLBF01000055.1, on the reverse strand, counting down.
AAAAAGTTCCCTTTTTTTTTTTTTTGCATTTCCAGCAATTCGGACTTATATTGGGGTACATCTTTGCTAATCTCGAAGGAGGAAGGTGCCATCTATAAAACATTTTATAGGCGTTTTCTTTGTATGCTACCGATTTTGTAATTTTATTATTTCTACCCCAGACCTTTTCCCATTCTGTTATGGTGATGCTATGTCCTATATTCCTACTCCAGGCTATCATGTTCCCTTTTACAATTTCTTCTTCTAATTCTACTTCTAATAAATAATTATAAAATTTTGTTATATTTTTTTTGCCTGATCCTAATAAAATTTTATCTAATTTCTGGAGTTTATTGTTAATTCCAAATTCTTTCTTGTCCTGTTTATATCCACTTTGAATTTGAAGATATGCCCACTGATCAATTTTTAATCCATGCTCTTGAAGTTCTTGCCATGATTTCAAATTTCCTTGTGTATCCAATAGATCCTTCCTCATATTTAATTATTTTAGTGATATCCAGATTATTTGGGTGAATCATTGCCTCCATTGTTGAAATCCAAATTGGTATTTTTAAATAGTGTTTTTTCCGTATTTTCTTCCAATTAGTTAATTATGAGTCTCTGATTAGGTGTCTGTGAAAATATTTCTGGCTAGTTTTCCCTACATCCCATAAAAAAGCATGCCACTCCCTTTGCAAGTCATGGCCTTTTAAGAATAATATTCTCTTATTGGTTAAATTCACCCATTCCTTCAACCATAATAAAAAGGCTGCACTATAATACAACTCCCAATTTGGAAGTGCCAGCCCTCCCCTGCTCTTCATATCCTGCATTGCCTTTAAATTTATTCTAGGTTTTTTCCCTTGCCAGATAAATTTTACAGTTATTTCATTAAGTTCTTCAAAAAAAAATTTGTGTACTTTGATTGGGATCGTCTGAAATATATATAGGAATTTTGGAAGAATATTCATTTTAATAGCAGCAATCCTGCCTAATGATGAAAGTTGCAGCTTGCCCCATGTTTCTAAATCCTTCTTTACCTGTTGCATCAATTTATCATAATTTATTTTCGTCTTACAATGTGCTGTCAACCATATTCCTAAGTATTTAACTTTCTTATCACTTGTATTCCCATAACTTCTTCTAGTTCTATTTTCTGTTTTTCTGTTAAATTTTTAGTCATTAATTTTGTTTTCTTCCTATTAATTTTAAGTCCTGCTACTGCTCCAAATTGTTCTAATTCATTCATCAATTTTTGTCTTCTTTCTATTGGTTCCTCAATGAAAAAAATCATATCATCCACAAACGCTTGCAACTTATATTCTTCTTTCTTAACCTTTAATCCTTTTATGTCTGGGTTCTGTCTAATTCGCATTAGTAATGCTTCTAATGATAATATGAAGAGCAGGGGTGAGAGTGGGCATCCCTGTCTGACTCCTTTTTCTATTTTTATTGGGCGGGTATATTCCCTGTTTATTATAATATTAGCCTGTTGTGATCATAAATGGTTGTTATAATGTTTTCAAATTTGGTGCCTAAATTCATATTATAAATTTTTTGGATTAAAAATTGCCAATTTAAATTATCAAAGGCCTTCTCTGCATCTAAAAACATAAGTGCAATTTGTTTTTCGGGGTGGGTTTCGTAAAAAGAATTTAGTACTATTCTTAAGTTGTTCCTGATTTGTTTGGTCGGGAGAAATCCATTTTTATCTTCATATATATGCTCATTTAACATTCTTTTTAGTCTACTTGCTATAATAGAAGTGAATATTTTGTAATCAGTGTTTAACAATGAAATCGGCCTATAATTATGTATAGATCGGGGATCCGAATCCTCCTTCGGGATCAGCGAAATCAATGCCCCCCTCCATGAATCAGGCATCCTGGCTGCCAATAAGTCGTCATTAAAAACTTCCACCATAAGAGGTCCGATTTGTTCTGCTGTTGCCTTGTACAGCTCCCCTGGAATCCCATCTGGTCCCCAGGATTTATTGTTTTTCTGGTTCTCAATTGCTGATTTCAATTCAAACCAAGTAATGTCTTTGCTTAATATTTTTTCCATTTCTTCCCCGATTGCTTCATCCTTCACTTCATCTAAATAGTTTCTTATTCTATCTTCTTCCTTTTTATATAACTCTTCAAAATACATATGGGCAATTTCTTTTTTCTGTTCTATCTCCTGTTGTATATCCCCCTTTCCATCTATTAGCTGGTATATCAATCTCTTTTCTTTCCTTTTTTTTAGACTATATGATAGCCATCTCCCTGGCTTGTTAGCATGCTCAAAATAAGTTTGTCTAGTTGTATTCAAGTTTATAATCATTCTCTCTTGTTCAATTAAATTCAGTTTATGTTTAGTTATTATTATCTGATTTTGCAATTTTGAATCCTTTGGAGTACTCTGTAATTGAGTTTCTAATTCCTTAATTTTTTTGTTGTAATTTGTTTTGCTGGGCATATTTTTCCTTATTCCTCTTGGCGTTATAAGAGATTGTTATACCTCTTATTACTGCCTTCATTGTATCCCAAATGTTTTGTTTCGTAGTTGCTCCATTATCATTTTCCTTTAAGAAATAATTTAATTCCTCCTTGAGTTTGTTGGTGTATTCTTTTTCTCTTATTAACTGAGTATTTAACATTCATCTTTTCTTGGGTTTTTCCCTACCCTTTCATATTATCTGAATTGGATTGTTTTATAGATGGCACCTTCCACCTTCGAGATGAATCCGAATTGCTGGAAATGCAAAAAAAAAGACGGAACTTTTTTCCATATATGGTGGTCCTGTACAGAACCTCAAAAATATTGGCAGAATATTAGAAATTGGCTGGAAGAAATGACAAGAGAACAGATCGAATTCAAACCAGAGTCCTTTCTGTTAGGGATCTTTGATAAACAAATATAAAAAAAAGTGAAATATATAATAATACACATTTTGACAGCAGCCAGATTGGCTTTTGCACAATGTTGGAAGCAGCCTCATGTTCCATCAGAGGAGATAATCATTCAAAACATTTCAAGTTGTGCAGAAATGGACAAATTAACTTTGGCATTAAAAAATAAAGACACTTCAATATACTACAACAGCTGGAACTGCTGGTACAAATGGATAGACCAAAGATAGACTTCACACAAAAAGGCAAAAGAGGATAGGAAAATCCATAGTAGTGATACACAGATATATGTAAGGATTAGGTGTGTGCATATGGCATAAAATAAGGATAAAAAAGAGGTCTTACAAATTGTTGAAGATGAGAATGTTTTTAATTGTTTTCTGTTTTTTTTTCTTTCTATTTTCTTCTCCCTTCTTTTTCTCTCTTTCATTTATGTATGTGTTGTTGGCTTGTTTTAAATGTAAAATCAATAAAATTTATTTTGAAAAAAGAAAGATAGATCATATAGATATAGATTGAAAGATAGATGATAGATAGATACAAATTGAAAGATAGATGATAGAGATACAGATTGAAAGGGATACAGATTGAAAGAAAGATAGATATTGATAGATACAGTGAAACATAGATAGATAGATAGATAGATAGATAGATAGATAGATAGATAGATAGATGATAGATAGATAGATGAAAGAGAGAAGATACATCAGAGAGATAGACAGATAGATGTATGGATGGAACAGATTGCCTTCAGAAGTTGTGAGTGCTCCCTCATTTCAGGTCGTTAAGAAGAGACTCGGCAACCTTTTGTCTGGAATGGCATAGGGGCTCCTGCTTGAGCAGGAGGTTGGATTAGAAGACCTCCGAGGTCCCTTCCAACTCTGTTGTCCTACGTCTTGGATCTCGCTGTCTCTCATCCTCCTGTGCCCAGGAGATCTCCAATGAAGGAAGATGATGAGAAATTCCTGCAGCCATAAAGAGGCTGGTTTCCTGATTCTCCCTCTCCCTCCTTTCCTGCAGACAAAAGCATCTGTACAGCCGAATGGTCGGCAGAGTCCAGTTCCTTGGCAGATGCCCAGCAGATGGCAGAGGAGGCCCCTCTGTCGCAAGATCCGTCAGAAGATGACCCACAGGCCAAAACCAAAGAAGGGAAGCAGAAAGGTACTGGGATGGTATTGGGTAGACAAACACACACACACACACAACTCCACTCAACCTTCAAAGTCCCCTGGCTGTCAGGATTTCAGCAGTTGCCCTAATTAAATCATGATTCTCGAGCCAAACTTCAAAAAACTTCAAAGGATTCATAAGAGGCGACATACTGGCACTGCTCTGGATGAAGCCAACTCTGGCCTATGTCATTTACAATCCCCTGTGACCCTTTTTCCCCTCCTCCCCCCTGGGTGTCTCATAAGCCAGATTCTCCAATTGAGCACGTTCACAGGCTGGATGCAGAGGTGGGATTCAAATTTCTTAACAACCAGTTATCTGGGCGTGGCCTAATTTTTGGGTGTGGCCTGGTGGTCATGTGACTGGCTGGGCATAGCTTGTATGTAAATATTGATTTTTTTCTAATTATAAAAAAGCAACTTTTACCCAAAATCAGGCAAAGCAGGCAGGCAGATTGAGTTGCTCACAGAATCACAGATTCACTCAGAGATTTACCTTTCTGCAATCTGTTACCTGAGTCTGCACTAAAAAATAGAAGCTTCAGTCCTAAGGAAGATTCAGGTCTGCTTTTAGATTAGCTAGAAAGCAAGAAATCCAAGGATTTCCTGTTTTCTAGCTAATCTAAATCTCCTGGCACAGAAGAACAACTGATGGTTGGGGGGGAGGGAGAAATAAAGAGAGAGAAAGAAAGGAAAGAAAGAAACATTGAGAAAGGAAAGAAGAGAGGGAGGGAGAGAGGGAGAGAAAAAGGAAGGAAGGGAGGAAGGAAAGAAAAACAAAGAAAAACTATATTGAAGCAGGAAGGAAGAGGGGAAAAAAAGAAAAGAAAGAGAAGGAAAGAAAATGAAAGAAAGAAAGAAAGAAAGAAAGAAAGAAAGAAAGAAAGAAAGAA
>BLBF01000055.1:2324649-2338160 GCA_015471245.1 Laticauda colubrina | reverse complement strand
GGAAGGATGAAAGGATGGATGGAAGGAAGGAAGATTGGATGGATGGAAGGATGGATAGATGGATAGGTGGAAGGAAGGAAGAGGTAAGGAAGGAAGGTTGGAAGCATGGATGGATGGATGGATGGGTTGATGGATTTAAGGCTGGCTGGCTGGCTAGAGGGATGGATAGATGAGTGGATAGAAAGGAAGAATGGAAGGATGGATGGATTGAAAGGATGGAAAGGATTGTATGGATGCATGGAAGGAAGGAAGGATGTCAAAAGGTGGCCAAAGGGCATCACATGGCTTTGAGACACTGCAACCATTATTAATACAATCAGTTGCCAAGCGCCCGACTTTTGATCACTAGGCCACGGGGATGGGTGCCAAGGTCGTAAGTGTGACAAACGGTCATTGGTCACATTTTTTGGTGCAGTTGTAACTCTGAACGGTCGCTAAATGAACTTTTGTAAGTCAAGGACTACCTGGATAATAATGCAAAGTCAGAATGGACACTTCAAGGGTGGACTGGCATGCAGCTGTGTCCCATTTCCCCAGCCATTCTATCTTGAAATGGCATCTCATCTGATGGTGAACCTATGGCAGGCATGGCACAGGTGGCATGCAGAGCCATTTGTGCCGGCACACAAGCTGCAGGCAATCTTACCTTACTGGGCATGCGCGTGCCTCACAGCTGATTTTGGGCAGGTTTGAGGGCTTTTTCCGCCTCCCAAAGGCTTGAGGAAGGCTTCTGCAGGCTTCTGCAGGCCGAAAACTGGCCCCTTTTCATCACTTCCTGTTTTTTCTTGAAATATCGGAAGTGATGAAACAGGCCTAGTTTTCGGCCTGCAAAACCAGCAGAAGCCTTCCTCAAGCCTCTGAGAGACAGAAAAAGGCCTCAAACTGTCCGAAAATCAACTGTGATATGCAGTGCAGGTAAGGGGGCGCTAGGGTGGGTGGGTGGATGAGGGATTGCACACACATACATGGGGGCGTGGGCTGGCACGCATTGCCTCCTGGGTGCTGGCATGCAAGTGCGCATATGCAAGCACACACACAATTTTTGGCACAGGAGCCCAACAAGTTTAGACACCACAGTCCTATATCCCTTTCTCTACAGACGAAATCCGCTGTGGGACCTTTCGCTCACTCTTTCACCCTGAGCAGCTGATCAGCGGCAAAGAAGATGCCGCCAACAATTATGCCCGAGGCCACTACACTGTTGGGAAAGAAATTATTGACAACGTGCTGGAAAGGATTCGCAAAATGGTAAGTTGCACGCCGGGCTCCCTCGCCTCCTCAGGTAGACAGCGCTGGGACCAAGGCTGTTCTCCCAATGTTCCTTTGGAATTAAAAATGGGAAGGACTAGGGTAGCATCGTAGTTCAGATCTAGAACTTGGAAGATCCAGATCAAATGCCGGTTTGATCGCAAATCTCATTGTCTTTGAACCAGCCAGTCTACCTTACAGGGGTGTTGTTAGATTTCCTGTGGCTTTCAGAGAAAAGACATGTGCGAAAGCAATACAGCTGCAGTCCTTCAGGATTTCTCCCTGGGCTCCGCTCCCATCATTCCCATGTCACGGTTGAGAATTATGGGTATTGTAGTCTTATTGAGTTGGGGAAGACTGTTCTGAGGATGCTAGGTCTCCAGGTGTTGTGAATTCCCACCATCCCAGACTCTTGATTATTAGGAGTAGCATCCTGGATGGAACATTGATGGAATGTGAACTTATATGTGTCAACTCAGAAAACATTCCTATGCCTGTTATAGATTTGCCATAAACAAGAGGATGAGGGGTGGAAATCTGAAGGAGCAGTATGGCAGGGGGTTGGACTAGATGACCTCCAAGGTCCCTTCCACCCCTGTTATTCTGTGTTCTATGTTCAAAGTATATTCCACCATTATCTTAAAAAGTGCTGCAGTTTAAAACCACAAGTACATCCCAACACTTATCTAACAAAGATTGTAACTAAGGGACCGGGTCTTCTGCCCACGAAAATCCTTAAGTGGAGAATGTGATTGATGACACCCAGCCTGGGATGGTGCTTCGGTTGGAGAATCTGATTTATGACATTCCCTAGGGAGGAAGGGGGAAACAGGGTCGCAAGGGACTGTAAATTATGCATGCCAGACAGTGGTGGGATTCAATATTTTTACCCCTGGTTTGGTGGGCGTGGCTTGGTGGGCACGCTTTGCGCATGTGCACATACTTTGCATGCACGCGCATGCCAAATGCGCACTTTGTGCAGGCGCAAAGGCGTTCTAACTCACCTCCTGCAAGCCTGCATTATCCCGGTCGCTTCAGCAGCTTCTGTGCCACGCAAAGCAGCTGCGCTTCAAATTCAGAGGATAAAGGTGCATATGGGAACCCGGGCAGGCAGGTAGGTCTCCGCTACCGGCTCGGCAGAACTAGGCCAAACCAGTAGAATACCACCACTGATGCCAGAGTTGACTTCATACAGGTTAATGCCGGATATGTTGCTCCTAATAAATCTTTTGGTTTCTTTTGAAGTTTGGCTTGAAGCTCCGAATTCAATGAGAGCAATCGCCGTAATCCTGACACTACGTTTGCTTTCCCAGAATTACCTGGTTCATACAACCCACTGAACCTCAAAAATCCAATCCTGTTATTAGCCTAGTCGAGCAGGTTGTGGGAACAGGCCGAAGCACTGGTTGCTAGCCCAGGGTGACATGACAGTTGAAGAAAAAGTGTACAGATGGAAGTGTTATCCTGGTTGACTTCTCAAAGTTGAGTATCTCTCTACATCAGGGGTGTCAAACTGGGTTTCTTCAAGGGCTGGATCAGCACTGTAGTTCTCTTCTGTGGGCCGGTGGTGGTGAGGGAGGCGGGATGGCCGGACAGATGCCTCCAGCACCCTGCCAGCCAAAAGGGGACATGGCGGGGGCGCATGGTCCCCCGTGCCTCATTTTCACCTGCCATGGCCTCCCAGGTTTTGCTGCCAAAAACAGGCCATGTGGTGCCATTTTCGGCCTGGTTTTTCGGCTTGCTTTGGGCCTATTTTTTGGCCCATTTTTCTGCCATTTTCAGCCTGTTTTTGGCCCAGTTTTGGGTGGCAGAGTGATGCAGGAGGCCATGGAGAGTGAAAACATGGCATGGGGGGTGCATGCGGCCCATTTTAGCTGCCAGAGGCACTGTGGGCCGGTTCCTGGATATTTCCAGGATGGCCCTGCGGGCTGGATCTCAGCACTTCACGGCCCTTGAGTTTGACACCCCTGCTTGACATCCATATTTGTCAACATTGAGAATTTTAAAATGGGTGGACTTCAACTCCCAGAATTCATCCAGGCTGGCTGGGGAATTCTGGGAATTGAAGTCCAACCCATCTTAAAATTCCCAAATTTGACAAACACTGATCCCGATATAGGCCAGCCTTGATGATGACTTCAACCTGGTGTTCTTCCTAACCCAACAATTTTCCAATTTGTTGTGGAGTCCCTCCTTGTCAATGAACAGCTGTAATTTAGCAACCTCTGGGTAATCTCTATCCTCAACCCAACCACTGTTTTTGACCCAGGAAGGACAGATCATAAAGGTTGGATTCCAAGGACCATCTTGCACTTCCTGGTCCAATGTATTTAAATCGAACCTCATACCACCATCCCTACCAGTGAAGGCTAAACTCCCTGACCTACGACCTGTGATTGACTCAGAGAGAGAGAGTGAGAGAGAGAGAGAGAGAGAGAGAAAGAGAGAGACAGAGCCTGAGCTCTCCGTCAGCCCTATGATGGAGAGTCACCAGCCCCCAGGTGTGGAGATGGCTTATGAGGAAAAGGAGGAACAGCTGGGTCCAGTGCCTGACACGTGGATGTGTAGAAGGCAGAGGAGAGGAGAGCAGTGGAAATCTATGGGAAGGTCCTTGGGACAAAAGAGCCACCACTGGTAGTGAAGCCCCGCCCAAGCTCTGGGGATAAAAAGCAGGGGGTGGAGATGAATAGGTGTGACAGACAACTATTCATCTCCCTGATTAACAGAGAGAGGAAGAGAAATGTTTTGCCTTTGTGTCTCAAATGCTTCATGCCCAAATCCTACAAGGAACTCAAACTAAGGTCTTCTCTTCCAGGCCGAGCAATGCAGTGGCCTCCAAGGGTTTCTGCTCTTCCACAGCTTCGGAGGAGGCACAGGTTCAGGATTCACGTCTCTCCTGATGGAACAACTTTCGGTAAACTTTGGAAAGAAAGCTAAGCTTGAGTTCTCCGTGTATCCTGCGCCACGGATTTCGACCGCTGTAGTGGAACCATACAACTCCATCCTGACCACCCACACCACCCTGGAGCACTCAGACTGTTCCTTCATGGTGGACAACGAAGCCATCTACGACATCTGCAACCGAAACCTGGACATCGAACGCCCAACCTACACGAACCTCAACCGTCTCATTGGGCAGATTGTCTCCTCCATCACTGCTTCTTTGAGATTCGATGGGGCCCTGAACGTTGACCTCACTGAATTCCAGACCAACCTGGTGCCATACCCCCGCATCCACTTCCCCCTGACCACGTACGCCCCCATCATTTCGGCTGAAAAAGCCTACCACGAGCAGCTCTCAGTGCCGGAGATCACCAATGCCTGTTTTGAGTTCTCCAACCAGATGGTCAAGTGCGACCCGCGGCGGGGCAAATACATGGCGTGTTGCCTCTTGTACCGGGGAGACGTGGTGCCGAAGGATGTCAATGCAGCCATCGCGGCCATCAAAACCCGGCGGTCCATCCAGTTTGTCAACTGGTGCCCGACTGGCTTCAAAGTGGGCATCAACTACCAGCCGCCCACCGTAGTGCCTGGAGGAGACCTGGCAAAAGTCCAGCGGGCTGTCTGCATGCTCAGCAACACCACGGCAATCGCCGAGGCCTGGGCCCGTCTGGACCACAAGTTCGACCTCATGTACGCCAAGCGAGCTTTCATCCACTGGTACATGGGCGAGGGCATGGAGGAAGGAGAGTTTGCGGAAGCCCGAGAAGATCTGGCAGCTCTGGAGAAGGATTACGAAGAAGTCGGACAAGATACGAGGCTTTGTAGATCTGATGCCGAAGATGACCAAGAATACTAACCCCTCTGCCCAAGACTATCCCGGCTTGTTCAGCCTAACCTGATGATGCAGCCAACATGGTACATCCTGGCTTGCTACGAATATGGTTTGTTCCTTCTTTTCTAAGCACCTAATAAAGTCAATTTTGCAATCTGTGTCTTCAGATGGTATGTCTACCAGGGGCTGTTTTCATTTAGCGACTGTTCAAAGTTATAAAAGCATTGGAAAAAGGGCCTTATGAGTTTTTCACATTTACGACAGTTGCAGTGTTCACTTAATCAAAATTAATACGTCACCCAGCTGGCTTTCATATCTAACGCGGGACTAGACCTCACCGTTTCCTGGGGATTGGCCCAAAGGAACCCAGCCGGCTTTCATGCCTAAGGTTGTTGTTTAATGTCTGACAGACAAAGATTTGTAGTTCCTTGATTGAGGTAATGTTTCCTGCTTGATTGTTGGTAAACAACAACCTAATCCAGGAGCCACTAAGGCTACTCCAACCAATGCTAACAGGGCAACCCACTTGTATATTAACTGAGAGAAAATGCCACTCCTTCTAGCATTGATGATATTACCTAGTTGGGTCATGAAACATCTGCAGGAAAGTCATCAAGCTCAGAGAGCACCAAGGACCCCACAGTTGTCCTCTTCCTTCTCCTCCTCTCCACAAACCCCATTCCCTAAACCCACTCCCTTCAACACTGCTGATATTGCCTAGTTGGGTCATGAAACGTCTGCAATAAAAACACCAAGTCAAGAGACTGACAAGGACTCTACAGTTCTCCTTCCTCTCCCTCCTTCCCCTCCTCCTCCTCCTCCCTCCTCTCCTCTTCACCTCCTCCCCTCCACAAATCCCACTCCCTTCAGAACTGATGCTATTACCTAGTTGGGTCATGAAACGTCTGCAACAAAAACACCAAGTTCAAGAGACCAACAAAGACTCAACAGTTCTCCTTCCTCTCCCTCCTCCCCCTCCTCCTCCCTCCCCTCCTCTCACTCTTCTTCCTCCCACCTCTCCTCCTCCTCTCCTCCACAAACCCCAGTCCCTTCAGCACTGATAATATTACCTCGTTGTGTCATGATATGTCTGCAACAAAGCCACTAAGCTCAGAGACCACTTAGGACCATACAGAAACAAAAATTCTCTCTGCTCGCAAATGTGGGGCAATTTCTCTACTTGGCAGTTAAACTGCCAGCAAAGTTCAAGCAAACTCCACCAGAACAAAATCAAAAATTGGCGCAGGAATGACTTTTTCCCAGAATCCCCCTTCCCATTAAATATTGTGCTCCATTGGTGGTCAAGACCTTCTCCTACAGAGGTGGGGGGAAGGATGGCCCCTTTATGATTTGTGGACTTCAACTCCCAGAATTCCTGAGCCAGCATGGCTCCCTTTACAACCCATGGACTTCAACTCCCAGAATTCCTGAGCCAGCATGGACTCCAACTCCCAGAATTGGACTCCAACTCCCAGAATTCCTGAGCCAAAGAGGCTGGCTCAGGAATTCTGGGAGTGGAAGTCCACAAGTCATCAAAGGGCCACAGTTCCCCACCCTTGGTAGGAACCAAACTCTCCACATCAGAGAGAAACCAACCTTGCAGAATGCAGTCACTCAGCTAAGATTTTACTTGGGGGAATTTAATACCACTGAGTTATTTACAATCCAGAGAGGGGCATTCCCGTGTCTAAAGCCGTCTTCTCCAGGGATGATAAATGTGGGTTTCATTTCGGTTAGGCAGGAAAGGGTGAGAGGCTCCCACTGAAACTTTGCTGCAGACCATCCTTCAATCCTTGGAAGAGGCTGATTTTTCAAATCATCTGCAAGGAAAAAGTGGGAAAATGACCACGCTAACTCTGTTTACAGGTAGTCCTTGACTTACAAAGGCAACTGAGCGAGAACTGTGTCAAGCGACTTTTGCCCTGTTGTATGGCTTTCCTCGCCATGTTTGTTAAGCAGATTGCCGCGGTCCTTAAATTATTCACCCGATTATTCAGTGAATCTGGAAGCGGCGTGTGGGTCTAGCGGCAGGGATGGGATTCAATTTTTTTAACAACCGGTTCTGTGGGCGTGGCTTAGGTGGTGGGTGTGGCTTGGTGGTCATGTGACTGGGTGGACATGGCTTGGTGGTCAATGTTATTGGCTGGGTGTGGCCAACTCAATATCACTGCCATCGAGGCACACATTTCCTCAACTGACCTCTCATGACTGTGGGGATGCTGCAACAGTCATAAGTGTGAAAAATGGTCATAAGTCACTTTTTTCAGTGCCACTGTAACTTTGAATGGTTACTCCACACAAGCAAAGTACTAGCAAAGGAGGAAAAAAACTCCAGAGATGTTCCTGAGACAGGAAGTCTAGTCCTGCCAAGAATGTAATAAGGGTTAATAGAGAGGCAGTTTCTGTAAGCAACACCAGAATGTTTCCTCCCTGCCTTCCTTACAGGATTAGGTCAGTAATTTCTTTGAACAACTGGTTCTCTGAACTGCTTAGGATGTTAACATCCGATTCTAGCGAATAGGTAAGAACTGGTAGAAACCCACCCCTGCCTAGCGGTGAAGCTAATCGCCTCCCGTTCAGAAGGTTGAGAGTTCAATCGTAGCTAGTGGCAGATATTTCTCTCTCCCCGTGCACAAAGAGAAAAAAAAAATCTGCTGTGAATTCCCATGTGGTGTCGGGAAAGGCATCCGGCCAGGAAACGCTCAACTCCACTCAGCTGCCACAACCAGGGGTGGGATTCTACCTGTTCAGACCGGTTTGGGCAAACCGGATGTTAAATTTGCATCTGGTTCACTGAACCAGTATTTCAACCGATCGGAGAGCCCCACCCACCCTGCCCCTCCCCTCCCAGGAGTCTCCACATGGCCCATTTTCAATGCAGGTAAGTGCAGGATCCGGGAGGAGGCTCTGGGAGGGGCAAAATGGGCCTTCCAGAAGTCTGGAAACAGGCCTGTTTCCAGCTTCTAGAGGGCCTCCAGACCCCAGGGAAGACTGTTTTTGTCCTCCCAGAGGCCTGAGGGAAGCCTCCGGACTCTGGGGAAGGTGAAAAACAGCCCTCTCAGAAGTTCTGGTAGGCCACACCCACCATGGCCATGTCCACCCAGCAACCAGGCAGTGAATCGGTTGCTGGGATTTTTGAATACCACTCCCGGCCCCGACTCTACCCCAAATTACTGAAGGGATGAGTGTCGTAAAAGGGGAGTTTGTTAAGTGAATCGGGCTACCCCGTCGACTTTGCCAGTCAGAAGGGGAACACATGACCCCTGGGACACTGCAACCATCATAAATATGAGTCAGTTGTCAAGAGTCTGATTGTTGATGGCGTGACCACTGCAACGGTCTGAGTTCGAAAAATGGTCGGAAGTCACTTTTTTCAGTACTGTCATTACGTCGATCACTAAATGAACTGTTCTAAGTCGAGGGCTGTCTGTATTGGCAAGATTAAAGTCAATGTTTAGGATTCCTCGACGCTTCCCATCCCCAACACACACACACATGAATTTCCCAGTTCCTTATAACCATGAAGAGACCACAACTTACCTAGTGTGGAATGAAGGTGCAACTGAGGATACAACCTTTGTAAACGCCTCTCGGCGTAATTTTTGGAAAAGTGGGCTTCGCCTTTGAAATCCTTCTTGTTGGTGAACCTGCTGAGAAGACAAAATATATGTTTGTTAAGAATGCAGCTGTTCTGACCGACTCCTAGTCCTAAAAAAAATCACCCTTTTATTTCGTTTACAGTGAATTCCTCTCCAGCAAAGTCACAGCCAACAGTCTTTCAAGAGATTTCACAGCTACAGACCTTTATCAGGCTGGGAGAGTTGCCAGGCCTATAGCTTCCAAATGCCACACTGTAGCAGCAATGACTCGGCAAGAAATCAGGAACAGATCTTCACCCTAATGAATTGAACTATCTCCTGCAAATCCCACTCCCATTTTGCTCCTCTTTATTCCCTATGGGAGGGGCCTCCTGAGCCTTTACTCCCAAGTTGACCCTTGTTCCTCAACTGTTCCCTTCATCTGGCAGCTCTGTGCATGCGCATGTTGGGAACAGGCTCCAGCTGTTCTTCTTCCCCACTGATCTCCAATTCTGAAGGCAGCTGATAACTGCCGGACAGCCCTGGCCCCATCTCTGCCTCCAATGCAGAGCCCTTGTCAGAGCCTTCCCCAGACTCCAGGACTGGCCCATAATCCTCCCAACCTCCTCACTGTCCAAATCTGCCACCAGCTCCTCTGGCCGCTGGCAGGCCACAACAACGGCAATCTCTTTTTGCACATTCAGAAATCCCAACTTGGACCTCAGATGATTCAGGTGGCTAACAAAAGATTTGCTAAAAAGGATTATAAATAAAATAACATTTCCATATCTGGGATTTCATCCCGGAAAAAATTAGGAATAACAATGTGACAATCAAAAAGATAAAGGAAAAATGAACGTCACCAAAGGGAATCACGTGACCCCAGGATGCTACAACCATCATAAATACAAGTCAGTTGCCAAGCGCCTGAATTTTGATCCTGTGACTCCAGGGATGCTTCAACGGTCCTAAGTGCAAAACACAATCCTATGTCGCTTTTTTTCAGGGCTGTTGTAACTTTGAACGATCACTAAACAAACTGTTGTAAAGCGAGGACTACCCATCAGGGGTCAGCTTGAAAGTGCCACCAGTCTTGTTTTGGGGGGCTGACATCTCTTAAGTTGCTTTAATGAGTGGTGAGGTGGCCTAGAGTTGGAGCTCTGGCCTCACCATCAAGAGGCTGTGAGTGTTCTGACCCAGGCTTTGTCAAATGTAATTAATCTCAAACTTGTTTTAAAAACAAAACCTATTTTATTGCGACGCTGGGAATTGTTTGCATTCCTAGCCAGAACTAATCTTAAACAGTTCCCCAAGATAAACACACGCCTTTCAGTGTTGTGGAATGCTGCCAAAAACAGAAGTCTCCAATTAATTATACCAGAAACCGAGCAGAGGATACAGAGCTTCAAGGAGGACTCGGAATCTATCGAATTACTTTGCTTCCTGCAAAGGTTTCGTCATTGAGGTCTGACTTTTATCCTTTGTGGGAGGGGCAATCACTTCCCAGCCTTATTCCTGAGTCTCCCCTTTTGTTTCAGCTGCTCTTGCCTTCTAACAGCTCTGTGCACGTGCATTGAGAACAGGCTCCCCTGGCTCCTCTTCCTCACTGCTGCTAGACTCCAAAGGCTCCAGAGGCAGCACCCCACTCCCAGATGGTCCTGGCCCCATCCCTGCATCGGACACAAGACCCTCATCTGAGTCCTCTACAGACTCCCAGACTGGTCCCCGTTCTCCCTCACTGTCCAATTCCACTGCCATCTGCACTGTCTGCTGGCGAACCACAACACTGAGTTCGATCCTAGGTAGAAGGAGCTATTTCTCTCTCTGGGCACAATGAGAATATTATCTGCTGAACAAAACTCCGTACTGGTGACAGGAAGAGCATCTGGCCATTACTAGCTCCATGCAGTTGCCCAGACTCCACCCAGCAAGGGATTTTGGGATCGGTAAATGATAATGATGATTTATTCTATTCTATTTAGAGTGATGTGGTGGCCTAGAAGTGGAGCTCTCACTTCTCAATCAAGAGGCCGTGAGTTCGATCCTAGGTAGAGGCAGATACGTCTCTTTCTCTCTCTCGGTGCCATGTGAATATTATCTGCTCAACAAAACTTCATACTGGTGACAGGAAGGGCATCCAGTCAATTGCCCAGACTCCACCCAGCTAGGAGTTATGGGGTCCTTAAAAGGAGATAATGATCTCGTAAGTTGCTTTAATAGGGAAGACAAACCACGATGTGCAGCCTTTAGGATTTGGTACCTTAAATGCGTGGGGATTTTCAGCTTTTTGGTTTCCATCCCGGGGGGCTCCTTGGATGAAACCCCCACTGGGGGCAAGAAGCGGGGGGCTTGACCCCGGAAGCTCTGCAGGTAAGGCTGGGTAGGAAAGGAAGACGGTCAGTCGGGGGTTACCTTGGATACAGTCAGTCCTCGACTTACGATTGAGCCCAGAATTAATGGTCATAAGTGGTGCTAATTCTTAAGTGAGTCACTAGATGGCAGGGCCCAGTTTTACCCCTTTTTCAGTGGCAGTCATTCAGTGAATCGAATGTCCACAATGGACAATATTTGACCAGAAACTGGAATTAAATCATAGTTTCTGAGGAAAACAAGTTAGTAAATTGTGGTCACCTGACTTTAGGATTGCCCTAAATGTGGATTGTTGGCTGGGTACCCAACATAGGATCGTGTGACTGAGTGGGTGGATGTTGGGACTTCGAATGTGAGTCTCTTAAGTAGCTCTGGGGAGGTCTGTCATAACTTTAAATTGTCAATAAGCGGCCAGTCGTAAATTGAGGACTACCTGTATCTTTCCAGGCTGTACAATATTCACACACACACACACACACCCCTAATCATCCCTTGTCCTTCTCTTACCATTCTGTGCATCAGGTCTATGTAAACCACCAAACTGCTTTTTGTTCATCTAAGTTTAGGATTAAAACAGGGGTTGGACTAGATGACTTCAAAGGTCCCTTCTAGCTCTGTTATTCTGTTATTCTGATTAAGAGTGTTGAACCAATCCCCAAGGCATACAGCCACTCTCTGGATTCCCTCTTATTAAATGGGAAGGAACATCTTTGTTTTTCTTTCTTTCTTTCTTTCTTTTGTTCTTCCTTCCTTCCTCCCTTATCCTTCCTTTCCCCTCTTTCCATTCCTTCCTTCCTTCCCATTCTTCTCCTCGCTTCATTTCCATTTTTCTCCTTCCTTCCTCTTCCTCCCTCCCTCCCTTCCCATTATTTTCCTTCCTTCTTACCTACCTATATACCTACCTAAGTTCCCCTTCCTCCTTCCCTCCCTCCTTCCCTCCTTCTCCATCTTTCCCCCTTCATTCATTCATTCTTTTCCTTCCTTCCTTCATACCTACCTATCTTATCCTCCCTCCCTTCCCATTATTTTCCTTCCTTCTTTTCCATTCTTTTCCTTCCTTCCTACTTACCTATCTACCTACATAAAGTTCCCCTTCTTCCTCCCCTTCCTCCTTCCTTCCTTCCCTTCCTTCCACCCTTCATTCATTCTTTTCCTTCCTTCTTACCTATCTTCTTACCTAAGTTTCCCTTCCTCCTTCCCTCCCTCCCTCTCTGTCCTTTCTTCCTTCTCCCCTTCATTCATCCATTCATTATTTTCCTTCCTACTTACCGAACTACCTATCTTACCCTCCCCTCCCTCCCTTCCTTCCTTCCCCATTCCTCCCTTCCTTCTTTCCTTCCTTCCCATTCTTTTCCTTCCTTCCTACCTACCTATCTACCCACCTAAGTTCCCCTTCCTTCTTCCCTCCCACCCTTGCCCTCCTTCCCTCCCTCCCATCCATCCATCCATCTATCCATTTTTCTGCCAGGGGAAAGGGCCAAGTCCCCTTACCCTCCTGGACAAATCTTTGGGGAAGTACTGGAAAGGGGTGGTGAGGTGTTGGCCAGAAACGAGCAGAGGAAATGGGTTGTTGGTGACAATCAGGGCCGTCTTGTCCTGGTTGAATTCTGAAGATCTCAACATGATAGCGATTTCCCTCCGGTGCTGCTCCAAGTGCTCTTGGAAATCCGCGTCCGTTGGAGGGATAAAATATTGGGTCTGCAAAGAGACGGGAAAAGCTGGTGAGAAAGAAAAAGTAGGGTCTCCCAAATTCGGATTTGAGGTTGCTGGGAGGAAGCAAAGAGGTGTCAGAGGTCAAAAAAAGACAAAATGGCACCTATGGTGGGAGGACTGAAGTCCGCCCCTTTTGGCCGGAAGGGGGCGGGGCTTGGATCCCCCATCGATGGTGTCCGATTTGACTTTTTTGACTCTCCCCTGACAGAACCCCTACAGGTAGTTCTCGACCTACAACAGTTCATTTAGTGATCGTTCAAAGCAGTGGTGGGTTTCAAAACTTCTTCCGACAGGTTCGGTGTGAGCACACACTTTGCATTTGCAACTCACCTTTCTGCTGCAAGCCCTGTGTATAAAACAGATGATGTGCGCTAATCGGCTATGCCACGTGAAGACCTGAGGTTGAAAAGCAGGAAATAAAGTCAGTATAGCGCCAAGGCGGGTGGGAGAGCCTGGCAGCTGATCGTTGGTGTGAACCAGTTTGTTCAAAGCTGATCATTGGAGTGAATCAATTCACTCACAGTTAATTGTCGGAGTAAACCAGTTCACTTATAGCTGATTGTCAGAGCGAACTAGTTGGCTCACAGATGATCATTGAAGTGAACCAGTTCACTCTCAGCTGATTGTCGGAGTGAACTGGTTTGCTCGAACCTGATTATTGGAGCGAACCGATTTGCTCACAGTTGATCCTTGGAACGAACCAGTTCGCTCACAGTAAATCCTTGGAGTGAACCAGTTCACTCAAAGCTGATCATCAGAGTGAACAGGCTCGCTCTCAGCTGATTGTTGGAGTGAACCGATTCACTCTCAGCTGATTGTCAGAGTGA
>BLBF01000055.1:2295322-2324639 GCA_015471245.1 Laticauda colubrina | reverse complement strand
TGATTGTTGGAGTGAACCGATTCACTCTCAGCTGATTGTCAGAGTGACTGGTTCGCTCACAGCTGATTGTTGGAGTGAACCGGTTCAGTCGAACCAGGCCGAACTGGTAGCATACCACCACTGGTTCAAAGTTGCAACAGCAAATGAAAAAATTGACCTATAACCATTTTCCCCACACAACTGTTACAGCATACCCATGGTCACATGATCAAAATTCAGACTTTTAAGATGGCCAACATGTCCGAGGGATCACATGATCCCCCTGGACCAGCTTTTGACAAGCAAAAGTCAATGGAGAAGCCAGTTGTAAGTGTGAAAAAAAATGGTTGTAAGTCCATGGCCGTTGTTACTTTCACTGGTCACTAAATGAACCATTGTAAGTCGAGGACTTTCGGTGATCTGCCAAAATGGCTACTCCACTTTGTGTCTGCAGAAGTCTCTGAGTTGAAGAGAGAGTGGGATGCGGTTGCAAGCAGAGTGGGATACATGTAAGAGCTCTATCCTTTACCCCCTTTTCTGAAAGGTCAGAGTGTGGTTATCCTACATTTCTCCCCCAAGTTTCCTTTTCAATCCTGTTCTGATTCTACCCCATTCCTAAATCTGGTCCTCAATATCCCATTTCCTTGTCCCAAAGGAGCTTTTTCACGAGGCAACTGGACTTTCTCATTTTTCTTTGAAGATGTTTGTTAAACAGTTACAACAGTTAGTCCTTCAACAGTTCCAAGAAGCTTCCACACTGTAGGAAGAAAAATCCACTCCAGGTCCAAGCCTGGGAGAAGAAAAATATGCTGGAAATAAAATGGAGGCTGGCTACAAGTAAAGGGAGTCTCTTGTTTATTTGGCTTTCCAGAAACTTCAGGGACAGCAACATGTTTCTGGGGCAGCTGACAAAATAGCTGAGTGAGTAGATGGACTTTTATAGGGTTCTGGGGGTTTGGTGTTTGAGATACTCCAGGGCGTTGTGCGATGTAGCGAGCCTTGTGTCTTTTGCTAGTCTAATGGTGGTGAGTTGATCCTATTATGTCCTAAAAGGTCCTGACCTGTCCTTCTTAATTCCATCAACCTGGAGCTGAAAGTGTTTTGTTTATGAATAGGTTGGCCCAGATTTCTTAATGGGCACAACATCTCTAAAGACTTCAGGTCTTTGCAAGAAGACTGGAGGGGCTGCTTTCCACCTTTAAAAACATGTTTTCTCTATTTCTTCTTTGGGGAAATATAATATTCTGCCTCTTTTAATATTACCCTAAATATTTTGTTCTCTAGGAGTATGTGTGTGTGTGTGTGTGTTATTACTTCTTACATCATGTCCTGCCCTTAGAATTTGGGTAGGAGGGGGATGTAAATTCTTAATCCCATCAGCTCCAGCCTTCTGTGAGTGTTGTGGCTGAAGCAGTGGTGGGATTCAAAAAATTTTTACAACCGGTTCTGTGGGCGTGGCTAGGAGGCATGGTTAGGAAGCGTGGCCATGTGACTAGGTGGGCATGGCTTTTTTTTTTTTTTTTTTTTTTGCTTTTTGCAGCAAACCCCCCCGCCCCAATTTTTGGACCTTCTGGGCAAAAAGCCTCCTGGGGGGCTTTTTTGTTCCTAGAAGGAAAAAATGAAGCATGGGGGGGGCAGCATCCCCCACACTTCATTTTGAGGCTCCTTGGGACCCAGGAAGGTAAAAAATTGAGAGGTTTTTTTTTTTTTTTTTTTGCCTTCCTGGGCCTCAGGGAAGCTTCCTGGGCAAAGCAGTAAGTAAGCGAGGGGAATATTAGGAACAGCTGATTGTCAGGAGGGGGAAAAAAGAAATACTTTAAGGAGTGACCGGGCGGTGTTGAGGTAATTCCTCGTTAGGAGAATGAGTGCATACAGGGAGACATAGTGAGAGTAGGCAAGAATAACACACACACAGCACACAGATACACTGTACAGTAAATGTAGGTTTTTACTTCCAATAAACGTTTAAGCAAAATCCAAACAAGTCATTCACAGGTAAAGCAGTCAGTGTTCAGTTCAAGGATAATCAGAATATCAAAGTCCAATATCAAAAACAGTTCAGTAACAGACTTACATCAATGATCAAGAGCAGTCATTTGAAGGAACGGCAACTGTCTCCAACAGAAGAAACAGAGACTCACTCACTCACTGAGACTCTCTTCTGAGACTAAACAACCCAGGTTTCTGGCTCCATCTTATGGCCATTTGAGAAACCACACCCAATTACAGTTTTAGCATTTTCTTAAAGACCTAGTATTAAAATGTCTATCCTAGTTTATATATTTCCAACCCAAATAACTGTTAGCTGACTTACATTCCTAACATTCTCCCCTTTTGGGAAGGACAATATATACAAACTTAAGCCCATGTCACACTACACCAACGGATGGAAAGAGGATGTAAAACGGAGAGAAACACTTGCCATCTGTTGGTTAACGCGATGCATCCGTTCTGTACTCACTGCGTCCGTTTTTCATCCTCTCTATCCGTCCAGCATCCGTCGACTGAGGCTCCATCTGCTCAAAAAGTTTTGAGCTGCTCAAAAGTTTTTGAGTGGAAAATGTATCCAACGTGTCTGTTCTGCATTCGCAACGCATACGGGGAACATCCGTTCTACGTCTGTCGTCATCCGTTGCGCGTCCGCTATATCCGCTAGGCATCCGCTGCGCATCCGCGCAACTCGCATCCGCTCCAGCGGAAAATGGACACAGGGAGGAAGCGAAACGGACGCGGAACAGACGCGCAGCATTAGTAGCATGGACGGAGAAAGGATGAAAGCGGATGCAGCTCACAAAGAAAGCATTAAAACAGAAAAAACATTCGCAGAGGGGACCTATCTCGTATATTAAGGATGTCTGCAGGATGCCTAGAGGATGCAAAAGGACACAGAGCGGAAAACCTATATTTCCCATAAAAAGGGGGAGGAACTCACCTGGATCTCACTTTCAGACCAGCAGCCCAGCTGTGCAGACCTCTGCAGCCTTCATCTAGCTCTTCCTCTTCCACAGCATCCAGTCATCTCCACCATGGATCATCACACACTCCTTTTGGTAGCCATCGTTCTGCAACAGTGCGAAGCCCTCTACAGGCTC
Organism: Laticauda colubrina; assembly: GCA_015471245.1. Lineage (NCBI taxonomy): Eukaryota > Metazoa > Chordata > Lepidosauria > Squamata > Elapidae > Laticauda > Laticauda colubrina. Next base: position 2,321,568 of record BLBF01000055.1, on the reverse strand, counting down.
TTTCAACTGTTCTACATGAAGAAAAGGAGGCAGCCAAGAAGTGTCTGGGTCTGAAGATGGATCGGGAGAAGAGCAGAGTACGGACTGTACAACAAGCTGATGGTGGAGCTGAGGAACGAAGACCCTTGTGCATTCCAGAACTTCATGAGGATTCCTCCAGCCACGTTTGATGAAGTTGTGGAGCGGCTGAGACCCAGGTTGACCAAGGCAAACACCAACTTCCGGCCCAGCCTGGACCCTGGGCTCAAGGTGGCACTCACTCTGTGCCACCTGGCCTCAGGAACCACCTACAGGAGCATGCAGTACGGCTGGAGGGTGCCACACAACACCATCAGCATTGTGGTCAGAGAAGTGGCGCAGGCCATCATCGAAGAATACCTGGAGGAGCTCCTCCAGTGCCCCTCCACTGAAGAAGGCTGGAAGAAAGTTGCAGAGCAGTGGTATCAGAAGTGGATCTTACCCCACACCGTTGGAGCCATAGATGGAAAGCACGTGGTCTGCAAAGCTCCAGCCAACTCAGGGTCCACTTATTTGAACTACAAGGGCTTCTTCAGCATCATCCTCTTCGCCATGGTCGATTCTGACTACAAGTTCATGTACATCGATGCTTCAGGCAATGGGTCAGCTTCAGATGTCCAGGTATACAACGCCAGTCACCTCAAGGAGGGGCTGGAACACAACCTCATCATGGGCATCCCAGATCCAGACTCCCTGCCCAACGACACACAAGATGTGCCCTACTTCATTGTAGGGGATGATGCCTTCTCCCTCAGAACCTACCTCATGAAGCCCTACACTTCCAGATGCCTCACCCGTGAAGAGAGCATCTTCAACTACAGGCTGTCCAGGGCAAGGCGGGTGGTGGAGAGCGCCTTTGGCATCCTGGCCAACAGGTTCCAGGTACTTCTCACCACCATGCAGCATTGCCCACAGACCATGAGGAACATCATGGAAGCTTGCTGCATCCTGCACAATCTCATGCGCACCCGCTACCCAGTCTTGCAGAACAGGCTCGTGGACCTCCAACAAGGCAATGGGGACATGGAGCCTGGGGAATGGAGGCAAGGGCGAAACCTGATAGACACTAAGGATGTGCAAGGCCCCAACAGAGCTTCACATGAAGGAAAGAAGCAGCGCAACCTCCTGAGACAATGGTGCAACTCCCCAGTTGGAGCAGTGGAGTGGCAAGACAGGATGATAGATGATTAATAGATGCTTCCTTCAGCCTGTCTCATCACGCTGATGAGATTGGGCCAAGTATGTTGGGTGGGCCTACAATGAACAGGGCATTTAATAAAGAGTTGTGTTTATGTTGACATGTGTGGATTAATGATTACATTATTATTGATAATAAAGGGCCATAGGTGTGGCACCTGGGAGGGTGGACCATCCAGTCCCACTATGCTTGCACTGGAGGTTTATCTATCCCACAGCTATTACCCATCCCAAAGGTATCCCTGCCCATCCCACAGGTATCCCTGCCCATCCCACAGCTATTACCCATCCCAAAGGTATCCCTGCCCATCCCACAGCTATCTTAACCCATCCCACAAACATGCAAAGGCTTAAACCATTTCTAAAAGTTTCCACCAAGACTTTATTTACAAAAATAAATGAAGCAAGTGTGTGAAGCAAAGATAATCTTTATTAATAACAAGCTGTAAAAGAAAAATGACCCAAGTCAAGTTCAAAGCAAAAATAAAGTCAACAGGTAGCCACCCAGTCTCTGGCACTCTTCTCAGTCAGTCTGAGGCATTCCCATCGTCTCAGGGGTGAAGGGTCCAGGTGCTGTGGAGGTGGCTGCTGCTGCAGTGCTGGTCTGAAGCCCCACTGGGGTGCCTGGCCCCGAGAGGATAACAGGGGACGGTGTGTGGAGGAAGGTCTCAGAGAGCTGGCTCAGCCCTGTGATGTTGAGAGCCCCTTCCTCCATGACATGGGGTGTCAGCCCCAATACCGATGACAGATGTTCTGAGGCCGGGCTTGGCTGTGGGATGGAGGAAGGAGCAGTGTAGTGGGTATGTCTGGTCTGCAGCTAAGCGAGGTGAGGCGTTGATGGCAACTGTGGTGTGGGTGGCATTGGTGGTGTGGGTGGCATCGGTGGCATCAGTGGCACCGGTGGCATTCGATGTACCTGTGCCTGGACTTGGAAGGGCTGCCTGTGCTGCTGGACCTCCTGGTAGCCATACCCTTGGTAGGTGAGGGCCTGTGGAAAGCCTTGGAAGGGCAGTGACATCAACTGGGGTGGAGGAGAAGGCCTGGACTGGGTGGGAGCAGGTTCATCTTGGTCTGGAGGGTTGTGAAGAAGATTGGTGATCCTGTCCTTTACCACCTGGTACTGTGGTTCCGACATGTTCAGGAGGGTCTGGTTGACGTAGGTGAGGAAGGGCTTGCGGTTGGAGGATGGGGCGTCGGTGTGTACCAACTGAGAGAGGAGATCTACGCTGCTTCTGATGGTGTCTCTTATCTCCAGCAGGACAGTGTGGCTCTGCCCCTCCTGTCTGGCTTTCTGCCTTTCTGTGGAGGTGGAGCTGGGGGTGGATGCGGGTTGGCCTGTGGTGGAAGTGGCATCTCCTTTCTCCCACTGCGTCAGGGGGTCCTCCACGTGCCCCACCATGGGTATTACAGCTGTCGGGGGGTTCTCCGTCGTGGGACGCTCCACAGATACCTGCCTGGACACAGGAGCTGACTCTCTGCCAGAAGAGGACTGGCTCTGAGCAGGGTGCCTGAGAGAGAGGGTTGTGAGAGGGGCTGCTCCTTGGTGGCGGATCTCACCCTCCAGGAAACTGCACTTGGCCATCACGTAGGTCTCTCAGTCCGTCAGCTTGACCGCGGCCTGGCCAGATTTCTTGAGGTGCAGCTTCTTTGAGGTGCAGCTTCCCGTACCAGGTGTGCATGTGCTTCCACCAGTCGAGGAGCACCTCCGAAGTGTAGCTCATTCTCTCCGCCTTCTCTCTCCAAGCCACCTGCTTCCTTTTGATGTCTCGATAGAGCTTGTGTCCCTTCCGCCAAAGATATTCATTCTCCCTCAGCCATTCCAGCACCTCCTCCTCATGTTCCTCTTTGATGGTGTATTGCCTCCTCTCCCGTTCACGCGTCTGCCTCTTCCTCCCTCTGGCAGGGCCATATGGGCCCTCATCAGAGGGGCTTCGAGTTGTAGGGGCCGTTCCTCCACACCACCACCACCACCAGCAACAACAACAGTAGCAGCAAAAGCAGGACCAGGAGCACCAGCAGGACCAGGAGCACCAGCAGGACCAGCAGGACCAGGGTTAGCAGCAGCAGAGTCAGCACCAGCAGAAGCACCGCCACCAGAAGCAGCATCAGCAGAGTAAGCACCAGCAGAAGCACCACCACCAGAAGCAGCATCAGCAGAAGCTCCAGCACCAGAAGAGCGAGCCCGAGCAGCAGAAGCCCCAGCAGAAGCAGAGTCAGGGCCAGGGGGTGGGAGGGTGGCCCTGTCCCTCTTGCCAGGGCTGGCAGCAGATGGCAGAGGCTTTCTCTTCTTCCCCATGGTTGTTGGGTTGTTGGCTGGCTGGCTAGCTGGAGCTGTGTGTGGCTGCAGGTCTTTCCTCTGAATGGTGACCTGCTTGCGAGCTGCTTCCCTTTATATCCACGGGACTGACGCAATGCATCCTCCCTGCATGCGCAGTGAATGCTAGGCATCCGCTAGGCTTCTGCTAGGCATCCGCTAGGCTTCTGCTCTGCATCCGCTTCATCTGCTCGGCATCCGCTCTGCATCCACTCTTTCCATTGCGCGTCCGCTTTGGTGTGCTCCCCCGGAAGCCCTGTGGATGTGCCATCCACTTCCATCCGCTAGGCTTCTGTGGAGCATCCGCTTTCCATCCACCCTACGTCCTCTCCCCGTCTGTTCCTCTCCGTTGTTGTCCGCTCTGCTTATGCAAATTCAGGGCACTTTTGAGAGCAGATAACAACGGATGGAACATTTTGCTTGTCCGCTGTGTCCTTTTACAAATGTTTTGCATCCGTCGGCCAGTGTGACAGGGCCTTTACATTCTAAGTCCATAATCCTTGCAGCACGCCTTATGCTTTATAGAGCCTTGGGCTTTGTAAAATGATCTGCTATATTGTTTTCTGACATATAGTATTCCAGCTTAACCATCTTACTTTGCACACATTGTCTCACGTTTAAATATTTTAAATCTGTGTGTTTTGATCTTGTCTTAACAGCAATATTTGAAGCCATCTGTATTGCTGATTGATTATCTTCATAAACAATAGAATCTGTTACATCAATTCCCATGTCAATTCGTTATTGCTTATTAAACTAAATCTGTACATACATTCCTAACAGGCGGGCTAGCGTTAGGCAGGCGGGGCAAGCGAGTGAGTGGTGACTGGGCCAGGGGCATGGTCAGCCAGATTCGGCAAGCCACACCGAATCCTTGCTACCGGTTCGTGTGAACCGGTGCGAATCGGCTAAATACCACCACGGGACTGAAGAAGTTTTGTTTATGAATAGGATGACCTGGTTTTCTTAACAGGCACAAAATAGCCATTTCTAAGGACTGGAAGCTTCTGCTTGAGGCTATGGCAAGAAGACCGGCGGGGGGTGGGGGTGGCTGCTTTCTGCCTTTGTTAAGATTTTTTTTCCTCCATTTTGAGGAAATATACATAATATTCTGCCGCTTTTAATATTCCCCCAAATATTTAATTCTCTAGAAGTGAGATTCCCACAACACAAATTTGCACAACTCAGGTGACCCTGGGGATGCAGATAAACCTCCAAGTGGCCCCAATGACTCTAAAAAGGATGCAAATGATCATCTTTGTCTGCAAAGAAGATCAATCCTTCCATTCTCCACCATCTAATCAGAAGGCTCCACACCCATTTGAACCACTCGGGTGACCTTGAGGACACAGATAAACCTCAATGATTCTCCAAAAGGGTACAAATGACCAGCTTTGTCTGCAAGGAAGTTCAATCCTTCCATTCCCCACCACCCAGTTAGAACTGAGGAAGCTTCTTGGAGGAGAAGCAAAGCGCCTTCAAAGAATAACAAGAAAGTCCAGTTGCCTCTTAAAATAAAAGCACCTTTGGGAACAACCACAACCTGGAGGACTGAGAATCTCTATAGACATCCCATTTCCTTGATTTGGAGAAAAACCTGAACATCTTCTTCCCTTGGGAGTGATCTCCAGCAATTCTCTCTTTTGTCTCTATAGTCTGAAGGCTGGGCTGGACTGTTTAACCAATCATTTTCCTTGGTTTTGGCCCAGGCATTGTGATGTGCCACTTCCATGCACCTCACAACTGAAGAAGTTTCTTTCTTGGATGGGAAGTAAAACATTAAAAAAAAAGAGCAAGAAAGTCCAGTTGCCTTTTGAAAAGCCCTTTTGGGACTCCACTGTGCACTAACTCTGTATAAGCGCAGAAGCTGGAGAGAAATTTTGAGGAACTTCAACCCTACGTGAAGGAGGATCAAGTTGAGAAAGACATTATCTAACCCAGTTTCTCGACCTTGGCTACTTGAAGATGGGGGAAACTTCAATTCAGTGGCGGGATTAAAAAAAATGTACTACTGGTTCTGTGGGCACGGCTTGGTGGGCATGGCGTGGCATGGTTTGATGAGCGTGGCAGGGAAAGGATACTTTAAAATCATTCATGAGGGAAGGCTACTGCAAAATCCCCATTCCCTCCCCACCCCACTAACCTGCTTTCCAGCTCCGTTCTCCTGTGTAGGGCAACCAAAGAAGACCCAGCCAATCAGCTGGGACTCAGTGGGAGGCAGAGAAGAGATGGGGTTGGCAGGGCCAGTCAGAGGTGGGATTTGCCGGTTCTCTGAACTACTCAAAATTTCTGCTACCGGTTCTCTAGAACTGGTCAGAACTGGCTGAATACCCACTTCTGCTTCAATTCCCAGAATTCCACAGCTGCAGTCAACAACTTGAAGATGGGTCGTGGACTTTAATTCCCAGCCATTTAAAATGGGTGGACTCCAACTCCCAGAATTCCCCAGCTCTCTCAACAGCTTGAAGTTGTGTGGATTTCAACTCCCAGAATTCCCCAGCTATCTCAAGAACTTAAACATGAGTGAACTTCAATTCCCAGAAGTCCCCAGCTCTCTGAAGAACTTGAAAATGGGTTGACTTCCACTCCCAGAATTCCCCAGCTATCTCAATAATTTGAAGATGGGTGGACTTCAACTCCCAGAATTCCCTAGCCGTTGCAACAATTTGAAAAGCAGCCGACTTCAATGCCCAGAATTCCACAACTCTCTTGACAACTTGAAGAGAGGTGAACTCAAACTCCAATGATTTCCCAGCCATCTCAGCAACTTTAAGACATGTGGACTGCAACTCCCAGAATTCCCCAGCCAGCTGGGAGTTGAAGTCTTCATGTCTTAAAGTTGCCAACGTTGAGAAACTAACAAAAGTTAGATTTTGGAAAGAACATTCTTGGACCTGTGCTGAATTAGAATTATAAGAACTTTATTGTCATTGTACAAGTACAGTGAAACTGTGGATGCACCCCAGCAACTGTTCCCAATGCAATAAAACCAGAGCACTTAAAAATGAAGATAAGAAAAATAGAGTACCCATGTCTCCATTTGCAATTTGAGAGTACAATATCTACGAATATACATAAAATATACATCCAACACTGACTGTAACGCTTAGCCGAGTATAATACACAAGACATGGATTGTACTGTAATATGTTATTATACATCTGAATGGGGTATTGAGATTTCACATCTTTTCACATCTTAATAAGGTAGCAATTTCGTGTTTATTTGTGGTTCAGATGGCCCAGGGGAAGGAAGTATTTGTTAATCTAGTGGTGTGGGATTTTATTGACCTAAAACACCGTCTAGAACGGCAGCAGGTCATAAAGATAATTGCCAGGGTGTGAGGGGTCTTCTATAATGGCCTTGATTCTGCTTTGGCAGCGGGACCTGGATAAGTCTTCCAGGCAGGGCAGAGGGCAACCAATGATCGTTTGAGCTGTGTTTATCACCCCTCACTCTTCTGAATGACGGATGCTTTATGAGAACAACTATCTGCTGGACATGTACTGTATATAATGAGACTGATAAAACAAAATTTTCCTTCCTTCAGTTAAAAAAAAAAGAGATATTTTTATTTACCAGATTCGGATGGGGAGAGAAATGCACCTCATGCATCAAATAGAAACTGCTCATCGTGCATAGAATCAACCTGCAAATAAAACAAATATTGTAAATTGACCACACCTAGAGTACTGCATCCAGTTTTGTTCACCACACTATAAAAAAAATGTTGAAACTCGAGAAAAAGTGCAGAGGAGAGCAACTAGGAGGATTAGGGGACTAGAGGCTAAAACATATGACGAATTGTTGCAGGAACTGGGTTTGGCTAGTCTAGGGGAGAGAAGGACCAGGGGAGACAGGAGAGCATCTTCCAATATTTGAGGGGCTGCCCCAGAGAGGAGGAAGGGGTCAAGCTATTTTCCAAAGCACGCAAAGGCCAGGCAAGGAATAATGGATGGAAACTGAACAAGGAGAGATTTTTCAACCTGAAAATAAGAAGAAACTTTCTGATAGGGAGAACAATCAACCCTTGGAACAGAAGTTGCCCTCGGAAGTTGTGGGAGTGCCATCACTTGAGACTTTCAAGAAGAGATTGGACTGCCATTTGTCAGAAATGGTGTAGGGTCTCCCACTTGGGCGGGAGGGTTGGACTAGATGACCTACAAGGTCCCTTCCAACTCTGATTATCTGTTATCTGTTAAATATTTCTCCCTGTTGGAACAATAATCCGTGCCTCCCTCCAAGCTAGGAGAAAGACGCAGAAGAAACAAATTGGAGGCAGGCTGCAGTCAGAAAGGAGGTCTCCCTATAGTTAGGATTTAAAAGTGAAGTGACACAGCATTTCGTTTTGGGACAGCTGACAAAAGTGTGAAGAGTGGGTGGGTTTTGATGTGGTTCTAGGGCCTTTGCGATTTAGATGCCCAGGTTCATTGTGAAGCATCGATTTTTGGCGCTTTTGTTTCTCTGCTTTTCATCCGATCAGCTTCAGCTACCTGCAGCGGATAGCACTTTTCTTATGAATGGAGCCATCGGTGGGATTCCACATTTTTTTCCTACTGGTCCTATGAGAGAGAGAGCACTTTGCCCGCACATGCAGTATTCAAACATCACCCTCTTTGTCAGCACTAGTGAGGTGAGCTGCTTTTTAGCTCAGCTGAGGCGCGGCAATCCACTCTGCCATGCGAATCAGCTGAGCTAAAAATCAAGGGAATATAAATGTTCTGACCCAAACCTTGTTCCAAGGAAATGAACATGAAACAGAGGTAACAGCAAAACCTTTTAATGATTCCTTACTAATTCCGTTCCTTCCCGGTGAAAAGGCTGTTTCAAACTAATTGTCTCTGATAAGAACGAGCCTTGCCAAGGTGGTGCAAGGCTGCCAAGAACAGTAGATAAAGTTGGCAAGATATATTTCAAACACAAAAAGTCTCCAAACACAAAATAAGATAGTACAAACGTCCACAAAACACCAACCGAGATACTCTGAACATCCACCAGGTTTGAGTGCAAAAGCTTCTTTGCTTCCTGCAAAGAACTCTGGTTTCTCAGCTGGCTTTTATCTCTTGAGGGAGCGGCCATTACCTTGCAGCCTTATTCCTGAGTCGCCTGTGCTGCTGCAGCTGCTCTTTCCTTTGAGCAGCCCTGCGTGCATGGCACTTGGCACAGGTTCTTCAGGGGTCTCTTCATCACTGGTGCCAGCCTCCACAACCTCCGAAAGCAGCCTTCCACTCCCTGATGGTCCTGGCCCCATCCCTGCATCATGTGCAGGCTCCTCATCTGAGTCCTCATTCTCCGAGACCTCAGCCGTCTGCACCTGCTGCCGGCGAACCACAACAACAGGAAAGATAATGGCGGGGGTGGGTGGGTGAGGCCTTTGCTGAATGACTCAAAATTTGTGCCACCAGTTCTCGAGAACCATTTCGAACCAGTAAAATACCACCTCTGAATGGAGCTGTCCGGCTTTCTTTGAATGGATGCCTGCTTGGAATGTTTTCCCGGTAGTGGAGAGACGCAAATGTTATAACGGCACTGAAAAAGGTGACTTAGATCCATTTTCCACAGGGCTGCTTGAAGAAAAGAGCAGCTGCAGCAGCACGGGCAACTCGGGAGTAAGGCTGCAAGGGAATGGCCCCTCCCTTAAGAGATAAAAACCAGCTGAGAAACCGGAGTTCATTGCAGGAAGCAAAGAAGTTTTTGCACTCAAGCCTTGTGGACTGTTGCGGCATTCCCCCATGGTCACGTGATCAAAATTCAGATGCTGGGCAATTGACTCATATTTACGATGGTTGCAGGGTCCTGGGGTGTGTGTCACCTGATCCCCTTTTGAGACTAAGCAACTTAATCAAGCAAAGTTCACAAGGAAAGCCAGAACCACTTCACAACCGTGAAACTAACTTAAGAACCGCCGTGGTTCACTTAACAACTTGAAAGGTCGTAAAATGGGGCAAAACTCACTCAACAATGCTCGCATGGCAGCAAAAATGTTGGGCTCAATGGTGGTTGGAAGTGGAGGACTACTTCTCTCATCTATCTATCTATTCATCTATCTAGCTATCTCTCTCTCATCCATCTATATCTGTATCTGTCTATCTGTCTGTCATCTCTCTCTCTCTCTCTCTCTCCCTCTCTCCCTACCCTATCTAGCTATCTAATCCAGAATCACTGTTTTCTCTTGTTTAATTATCCCATCTCATCCATGTCTTCCTTTGTTTGATCTCTTGCTTTATGACATATCAACTGTCCCAAATCTACAGTATGTATCACTTGTTTCTGTATAAAAATTCTTGATCAATCCCCTTTAATAAACATGTCTTTGCTTTGCCAAAATGGCTTTGTAAGTCATAGTTCCAGGTGGGCCAAGAAACCAGGTAAAAAACACACTCTGTTTGTCTGTCTGTCTGTCTGTCTCTCTCTCTCTTCCTCTCTGTCTGTCTGTCTCTCTCTCTTCCTCTCTGTCTGTCTGTCTCTCTCTCTCTTCCTCTGTCTGTCTGTCTCTCTCTTCCTCTCTCTCTCTCTTCCTCTGTCTCTCTTTCTGTCTCTCTCTTCCTCTCTCTGTGTCTCTCTCTCTCTCTCTCACTCTGTATCTCTCTTTCAATCTCTCTCTGCCTCTCTCTCCCTCTCTCTCATTCAAGGATCAGTTTCTTGTCAGCTACACGGCAAACTCGGGGTGCTAAACTTTAAAGGTACCAGTTAAAGTCACTGGAAATCTAACAAACTAACTAACTGAGCTTAGCAAGTTTGTGTAAACCCAGCTAAAGTTGCAGGTCCAACAGAAGCCCACCCACCCCCAAAAAAGGAGCAAACATCACCTGGACCAGTAGAGAAAAGAATTTAGACTCTCGGGAACGATCTTAAACTGGTGGGGGAGAGCAGAACTTCAAGAGAACCTCTCTTACAGAACTCCCCAAGGTTTGAGACCAGCTGGAGATCTAGGGGAATCCAGTGGCATCCTTAACAGCAACGATCCAAGGTCCTTCATTGGTAGAGATGAGGTGCGAACAGCACACCTTCCATCTATACAGTTGTGAGTCATTCAGACACCTGAATTAAGTTTTCGGAATGACAGTTGGAGCTGTTAGAGGAAGATTTCCAAGATTCCACTTATGGAACCGCGGACTTCAGAATCATGGAACCGTGTGGCCACAGAAAGGACTGCAGGGCTCACCCAACTCAACTTTTCCAGTGGGCAGGAAGAGCCATTCAAGCATCCGTGAGAGGGGACTTATATATTAACAGCATAACGGAGTCGGAAGGGACTTTGGAAGTCTACTAGCCCAACCTCCCCCCGACTCATGCAGGGTGACCCGATACCCGTGATGGCTGAGCTTTTCGGCACCGAGGGCCCAAAGCGCACGCATCCCCAAAATGCAACACATGCACATCCCCCTGTGCATGTGCCCCGTCTCCATGCATGCACCCCAACCCTGCATATGAGTGCACATCCTGCACCCCCATTCTTGATGAATGTATTTTTCACATACACTGAGAGCTTTGGCACCGAAGACAAATTCCTTGTGTGTCCAATCCCATTTGACCAATAGAAGAATTCCATTCCATTCCATTAAATTCCATTCTTTTCTATTTCTATTTTTTCTGTATCTATCCTGTTCTGTTCTGTTCTGTTCTTCCTGTTTTCTATTCTATTCTAGTTTTATTTCTACTCTATTGTGCTATTCAATTCAATTCAATTTTCTATTCTTTCTATTTTCTATTCTATTCTTCCTGTTTTCTGTTCTATTCCATTCTATTCTAATTTTATTTCTATTCTATTCTGCCATTCATTTCATTTCAATTCTTTCTGTTTTCTATTCTGTTCTATTCTTTGTTTTCTATTCTATTCTGTTCTTTCTGTTTTCTATTCTATTCTATTCCAGTTTTATTTCTGTTCTGTTCTATTCTGCTGTTCAATTCAATTCTATTTTCTATTGTTTTCTATTCTATTCTTCCTGTTTTCTATTAAATTCTATTCTAGTTTTATTTCTATTCTATTCTGCTATTCAATTCAATTCTATTCTATTCTTTCTATTCTATTACTTCTATTTTCTGTTCTATTCTTCTTGTGTTCTGTTCTCTTTTGTTCCATTCTATTTTATTCAATTCTAATTCTATTCTATTGTTTTATACATATTCTATTCTAGTTTTATTTCTATTCTATTCTAGTTTTATTTCTATTCTATTCTGCTATTCAATTCAATTCAGTTCTTTCTATTTTTTATTTTTTTCAGTCGGGAACAACCCGCAAATAAAGATTTTCTGAAGTCTTGGTGTAGGCCCACAAGCTGGGTTGTCCCCGTGAGGCCTTCAGTAAAAACTCTGGCTCAGAAATCCAAAGGTGCTGGTTTTTTTTTTCTCAAGACGCAGCTGGACTTTCTGGTTTTTCTCCAAAGGCCTTTCGCTTCTCATCCAAGAGACTTCTTCTGCTTTTGGGATGCAAAGCGAAAGGCCTTCAGAGAAAAACCAGAAAGTCCAGCTGCCTCTTTGAAAATGAAAAATAAAACCCCTTTGGAACAACCATGAGCTGGATGACGGAGTAATTCCACCTGACATCTGGCTGAAAAAGTCAAGTCAGATTGGTGTTTCTCCTCTGAGGAAACCCCTTGACTGCAAATATATGACCTGACAGCATATTTGACCCAGGGAGCTATCATATTTGGAAAAAAGGTGAGGTCTTTATTGACCAATTACAGGAATAAACATTGAACTCTTGAACTGCAGCTGTTAACTCACCAGGGTTTTCAGACCGAAAGTTCATGCCGTGCCAAATACAAAGAACAATGGATGCAGGAACCGAGTAGGTCTAGTTTAACAAAAGGAAAGATTTGGGGTGACAGGATAGCAGTCTTCCAGTATTTGAGGGGCTGCCCCAAAGAAGGGTGGGGGTCAATCTATTCTCCAAAGCCCCTGAAGTCAGGACAAGAAATAATGGATGGAAACTCATCAAGGAGAGAAGCAACTCAGAACTAAGGAGGAATTACCTGACAGTGAGAACAATTAACCAGTGGAACAGCTTGCCACCAGACATTGTGGGTGTTCCATCATTGGAGGTTGTTAAGAAGAGACTGGCCAGTCACTTGACAGGGTCTCTTGCTTGAGCAGAGGGCTGGACCAAGGGCCCTTCCAAATCCTATCCTATCCTATTCTATTCTTTATCCTATCCTATCTTATCCTACTTCATTCTATATTCTAATCTATTCTAATATTCTATTCTGTCTCGTCTCTATTCTATATTCTATTCCATTCTAACATTTTATTCTGTTCTAACTCTATTCTATTCTATTCCTCATTCTATTCTATCTTATCCTATTTCATTCTATTCTATATTCTATTCTATTCCAATATTCTATTCTAGCTCTTCTCTATTCTCTTCTTTTCTATTATTCTATTCTAGCTCTTCTCTACTCTTTTGTCTTCTCTTCTCTTCTCTACTCTACTCTATTTTAACTCCACTCTATTCTATTCTAATCAAGGAGAGAAGTAACCTTGAATTAGGAGAAACTTCCTGACAGTGAGAACAATTAACCAGTCAAACCATCATAAATATCAGTCAGTTGCCAAGTGTCTGAATTTTGATCAAGCGACCAGGAGGAAACTGCAACACTCGTAAGTGTGAAAAACGGTAGTAAGTCCCTTTTCTTTCAGTGCCATTGTAACTTTGAACAGTCACTAAATGAATTGTGGAGAGCTACTTTTAACTAGGACATAGAACTTCATATATGTGTGTGTGTGTGTGTGTGTGTGTGTGTATACACACACACACACACACAAGGAAGCTATATACACACACACACACACACTATATATGTTATATATATATATATGCGCTGTTTAGCTTCCTTCGGGTATTATCCCACGTCATTGTAGTTCTGTTAAAGTTGTAGCAACGTTTCAGCAGAATCTCATCTGCCATCTTCAGGCTTCTGTGTGGATATGGGTCTTACAGCTCCTGGTTTTAAATTTGAGGCTGGTCCATCCTGATTGGTTGGGAGCCTGGACCTGTTTCATTGGACTTGGAGTTTGATTGATTGGTGTTCCTGGTTTCTTCTGTCTGTTTTGTGGCTTTAATTGGCTGGCAACACTCTGTTCTTGTGTTGGAGGCTTTCAGTGCAGCTTGGCTCCGTGTGAAGGGACGGCTGCTCTTCATTAGCAAGCTGGGTTTCACCTGGGTACCTGGTGGGGGGGTTAGGTTGGAGCTTTCAGAGGGAGTCTGTTTTTGCCCAGGTGTTTGCCTGGCTTGTGGCATGGAGATCTCTCTATTTGAGAGTGCAGGCTTCCAAATGATTGACAGTCTGCTGGAATCATCTCTTCTATTCATGCTGTCAGGTCTTTTTTCAATCTCTATGGCTTCTCTGATGATTCTGTGGCTGGGGTTTTCTATAGTGGCCAGGGTTTTAGTGCCATTGAAGTTGATGTTGTGACCTGTGGTTTTCATGTGTTGGACTAGTGAGGAGGTGTGTTCCAGCTTTTTTACTGCATTTTTGTGTTCATCTAGGTGGGTACTTATTCTTCTATTGGTCTGTCCAATGTATGTGGCCGGGCATGATGTACAGGGAATTTCGTATATGCCTTGGTTTTCCAGGTCAATTTTGTCTTTGGGGTTCCTCAGGATGGCTGCTATTTTTTTGTCTGTTTTGAAGGCAGTCTTGATGTGATGCCTGTGTAGTATCTTACTGATTTTATCTGTGGTACCTCTTATGTAGGGCAAGACAGCTGTTCCATAGATCTGTTGGTCTTCTAGGTCTCTGTTATGTCTTGGTGTGTTTTTGTGGATCAAGTTGGTGATTTTGTTTTTGTGGAAGCCATTGGCTGTCAATACTTCAGTCAGGGTGCATAGTTCAGTCTTTATATGTGTCTTATCTGCCAGGCGTTTGGTTCTGGTAATTAGTGTTTTCGCTACGGAATTTATCTGTGCTGGGTGGTGGTGGGATTGGGCGTTGAGGTAGCGGTTGGTGTGTGTTTTCTTTTGGTATATGGTGTGTCCCAGTGTGCCATCTGTTCTTTTGTAGATTAGTACATCTAGGAATGGTAGTTGTTTGTTTATTTCTGTTTCCATGGTGAACTTGATTTTGGGGTGTGTGTTGTTTAGGTGTGTTAGGAAATTGTTTAGGTTTTCTTTTCCATGGGGCCAAATCACAAATGTGTCATCGATGTATCTTAGCCATAGTTTGGGTTTGTGGGTGGCATTAGCCAGGGCTCTGGATTCGAATTCTTCCATGAACAGGTTTGCAATGACGGGTGACAGTGGTGATCCCATAGGGGCTCCTTCAATTTGCTTGTATCTTTGTCCTTTGTATATGAAATATGTGTTGGTTAGGCAGTGTTCTGTTAGTTCCATGAGGTCTTTAGCTGGTTGGTATTTATTTTTGATGATTTCGAGAGTTTCTTTTTTCGGGACTTGAGTGAATAGTGAAACCACGTCGAAACTTACAAGCAGATCTTCTTGTTCCATGTGTAGATCTTTGATCATTTCTAAGAAGTGGTATGAGTTTTGTACATATGAAGCTGCGGTTTCAGCATGGGGCTGTATCCCAATCCCACCACCACCCAGCACAGATAAATACCCTTTGGGTTTGTAAGCCGAGGACTATCTATACTTCCCCATGATCTGGATTGAAGCTTCTCTTGTGACCTCCGTACATGGTGAGGGGCTCAATCCCTGGAAGTTTTTAAGAAGGGTCTGGACATCCATTGTTCTGAAATGGAAGAGGATCTGTTGTTTGAGCAGGGGTTGGACTAGATGACCCTCCAAGGTCCCTTCCAACTCTGTTATTCTGTTAGTCTTTCATCTCGGATCAATTAACCAGTGGAATGGGTTGCCTCCAGAAGTTGTGGATGCTTCTTTCCTGGAGGTTTTTAAGAAGAAACTGGACAGTCCCTTGTCTGAAATGGTTTGTGTGCGTGTATTATATATATTATAGTTTTGTCCAACTTTACGACCTTTCTGGCCATGGCAGTGAAGTGAATCCCCTGCAGTCGTTAAGCGAGTAACACGGCTGTTAAGTAAATCTGGCTTTGCCCCTTGATTTGGCTTGCCAGACAGTTGCGAAAGGGGAATCATGTTACACCACTGTCATAAATACGAATCAGCTGCCGAGCATCCCAATTCCAATCCCATAACCACAGGGGATGCTGCTGCAATGGTCATAAGTGTGAAGCATGGTCCTCCATCACCTTTTTCAGTGCCATTGTAACTTCGAACGGCCACTGAACGAGAATGGTTGTTAAGCTGAGGATTACTTGTAACGATGCTACTCTTCCCAGTCTTGGTTTTGCCTCACTTGGACAACCAGTAGTCCTCGACTTACGATGGCAATCGGGGCCAGCATTTCCACGGCTAAGGAAGGCCCTTAAGGTAGTCATGGCATTTTTGCCATGTTTATTATGTGGATCACAGCGGTTGTTAAGCAGATCACACTGTCATTAAGCGGATCTGTCTTCCCCCACTATGCTTGCCTGTGGGAAACTGGCTGGGACCGTCCCAGCACACAGAACGCCGCAATCCCCATATATACAATTAGTCCTCAACTTACAACAGTTCATTTATTGACCATCCAAAATGGCTATGTGACTGAAAAAATAGGTAACTTAGGGACCCTGTTTCAGACTTACAACCATTGCGGCATCTCCATGGTCCTGTGATTTACACTTGGCAACCGACTCCCACTTATGATGGTTGCAGCCACTCCCGGGGGCTCAACTGATCCCCTTTCGCGACCTCCAGACAATCAGAAGTCAACAGGGACGCCCAATTCACTTAATGACCATGTTCTTAACTGAAAAACCACAGTGATTCGCTTTAACAACGGTGGCCAGAAAGGTCGTAGAAATGGGGCAAAACCCACTTCACTTAACAATGGTGAGGGAAAAAAAGTAGAACAGGGCAAAATCCCACTTAAACAAGCGCCTCACTTAACGACAGAAATGTCAGCCTCTGTGGCAGGCGTAACTCAAGGACTACCTACATAAAAATCTCCACAGACCATTCTCATCCTGGTCATTCATATTTTGAACTGTTACCATCAGGGAGGCGTTATAGGTGTCATAAAATGAGGACTAATAGACTGAGAAACAGTTTCTTTTCCAAGGCAATAATTGTCTTGAATCAAACAGTGCATTTGTGATTCAGTCTTATGTATATAGTGGCATTTTAAAACTATTTAACTTCATAAATGTTTACATAGGTTTTAGTCTAGGTTTTTTATTACTATTATTTAATTATTATTTTAATTATTTTAATTTTTAAATCCTCTGTAGTATGATTGTGATGTGGCATTTGGGGCTTTGTGCTGGAATAAGCTTTCAAATTTCATTTTATTTGTGGAATGCAATGACAATAAAGGTATTCTATTCTGTTTTATTCTATTCTATTCGTACTCTATTCTATTCTAAATTTTATTGTATTCTATTCTAAATTCTATTCTCTTGTATTCTATTCTAATCTGTTCTATTCTATTCTTACTCTATTCTATTTCTTATTCTTATTCTTTTCTATTCTATATCCGTTGAGAAGCATCAGGCTTTTAATCCCCCTGACTGTAAAGGACAGTCGTATGTACCTTTGATATCTTTTCATATCTTTTCATATTATAACAAAAGTTGGAAGGGACCTTGGAGGTCATCTAGTCCAACCCCCCCCCCCGCCTGAGCAGGACAGTCTTTCTATTCCAAATATTAACCTCTATCTAGGCTCAAACTCACAGACTCTTTGATTGTGAGGGAGAGAGCTCCACCTCCTAGCCCCTCCGGAGCTGCCATATGTGATACATATGTATATATGTACGTATGCCATATGTATATATGAGAATCTGGCATAAGTCCCTTTCTTCAGTCACTAAATGAAAAAGTCATTCATTCAGAGACTGAAAGTATTGACACTGGGGGAAAAAACCCACCCTGATTTAATGCCAGGTCCAGATTTATCTATGTACATATTTCAATTATTTCACCATTATAAATGTTCTTCTTATCAAATCTAACAAATAAAACAATAATCACATTCCCATATACATAATAATATCACATATAATTTCTTCAAGGGCTCTAATTTAATTAATTTCTTTAATTTAATTTCTTTAATTTCTCAAATTGCTCTATAAATATATCAAATCTCTTTTAATTTGTTTTATTCTCTATCCATTGATAAAACAGATTCCATACCATTCAGTTTCTTCTTTTTCTTTGATTTCTAGTCTCAATCTCTTCATTTCTGCACATTCAAATATTTTTTTCAATTATTTTTTCCCCTCCATTGGTATCTTTATCATTCTTCAAGTTTTGGGCAAATACAATTCTAGTCGCTGTTAAAAACATGTACAATTAAACAAATATTTTCTTTACTATTGCCTTCTGGTACTATTCCTAATAGGAAAATCTCATGTTTTAAATCTATATATTGTTTAATCATTTTTCCCAACCATGTGTGCCTTTTAGTCCAATACCTTTTAGGCCTCCATGCAAGTCCACCACATATGATAATATGTTCCTGGCGTTTGATGACATTCCCAACAACATTTGAACTTCTTATCTTCAGATAACAGATAATCAGAGTTGGAAGGGACCTTGTAAGACATCTAGTCCAACCCGCTGCCCAAGTAGGAGACCCTACACTATTTCTGATGGAGGGCAGTCCAGTCTCTTCCTGAAAGCCTCGAAGTGATGAAGTTCCCACAACTTCCGAAGGCAACTTCTGCTCCATCTTTCTCCCTATCAGAAAGTTTCTCCTTATTTCCAGGTTGAATCTCTCCTTGGTCAGTTTCCAGCCATCATTCCTTGTCTGGCCTTCAGGTGCCTTGGAAAATAGCTTGACCCCCTTCCTCTTCTCTGGGTCAGCCCCTCAAATATTGGAAGACTTCTATCCTGTCTCCCCTGGTCCTTCTCTTCCCTAGACTAGCCAAACCCAGTTCCTGCAACAATTCGTCGTATGTTTTAGCCTCTAGTCCCCTAATCCTCCGAGTTGCTCTCCTCTTGCTAGGAATATGAAACACCTAACAGGTATTTCGGTTAGAAATATATGAACCAGGATAAACATTTTAATACTGTCTCTTTAAGGGAATGCAAGAGCATGCAATTGGGTGTGGTTTCTCAAACGGCCATAAGATGGAGCCAGAAACCTGTTTTGTCTTCGTCTGAGTCTCAGAAGAGAAGAGAGTGTATCTTTATTTCCTTCTGTTGGAAAGTATTGCCATTGCTCCATTTTTCCTAATTGACTGATATTACTGGATTTAATGTAAGTCTGATACTTAACTATTTTTGACACTGGACTTTGTAACTGGAATATCCCTGGACTGAAAAACTGACTGATTAACCTGTGAATGACTTTTGGTCTGCTTATTTTGGACTTTGCTTAAACCTTTCTGGAAATAAAAACCTACATTAACTGTACAGTCTATCCGTGTACTGTGTGTGTATTATTCTAACACTACTCTCTATACGTCTCCCTGTATGCGCTTATTCTCCTAACGGGGAATTACCACAACACTGGTTATGGGCCCAGACCATACCAGGCTCAGATAACTGAGAGTTAGTGTGAATGCACAGTACTGTATACAGACAGTGGTTTGTTTAATTGTGGTTTACTATCCTGGTAAACATGGCACAAGACACTTCCACAAGTCTATCACTGATAACCTGGTTGGATGGAACAAACTATGTTTCCTGGTCTATGAAATGCAGTCTACTTCTATGTAAAGAAGGTTTATGGACTGTAGTTCAAAATCCACCAGATGTAAATGCTTGGAATCCAAATAATGAGGATGATGCCAAGAAGACTGCTGACTTTAAACAGAACAATGAACGAGCTCTTTGTATCATTGGACTACCACTGAGTGACCAGCAGCTAGTCCAAAATTCATGGAGAAGAGTCTGCTGCTAAGTGTTGGCAGAATTTGAAGGATTTATGTTCGTGACAGTGTAGGTGCACACATACAACTTACACATAAACTGTTTAGAGCACATCTTCTGAAAGGTGGAGATATGCTAGCTCATTTAAACTTAATGAAAAGAACTTTTCAAGAGCTACATGAAAAAGAACTAATATTTTCAGAGCTGCATCAAGTTTACATCATTCTTTCCTCATTGGATGAAAGCTATGATGACTATGTATCTTCACTGGAAGTCCTGCCCAGAGATAAACTAACATTGACTGAAATAACTGGAAGATTGTTAGAAGAAGCAAGAAGATGGCCAAATTTAAGTTACCTACACACATTTGGAGCTCCAGCATGGGTGCATATTCCCTCACAAGTAAGACTGAAAGGGCAACATAGAGCTAAGAAGTTATTTTTTGTGGGTTATGAGGCCAACAACAGATCATTTAGATTTTGGGATCAAGGCACAGCTCATGTTTATTGTAGTGCTAGTGCAAAATTTCTTGAGCACGTTGGGTGGGATAAACTGGAATCCAGCAATTATATTATTATTGACACCCAAATAGTCCCTAAAGATGATATCAATGCACCCCAAATAGCCATTAAAGAGGAACAGGAAGAACAGGAGGAAGTAGTAGAACAAGCACAGGAAGAAATAGAAGAACAGGAGCAGATGGTGTAGGAAAGTCCACCAACAAGCCCTGTATAACCAAGATGTTCAACCCGAGTAACACGACCACCTGATAGATATCAGGCTAGTGTTGTATGCTAAGTGAATACAGTTCCAAGTAATTATAATGAATTAAAACTGTATCCTGCTAAGGTTCAGGCTGCTTGGCAGAAAGCAATGGATAAGGAACTGGAATCATTAAAAAAAACCTGGATGTGTACAAAAATGTTAAGTTACCACCAGGTAAACATGCCATAAGGATGTAAATGGATATTTAAACTGAAGACAGGTGTGGATGGGACTGTTACCCATAAAGCCAGGTTAGTAGCACAAGGGTTCAATCAGACAGCAAATGACTACGATGAGGTATTTGCACCTAGTCTGAAGGCTACTACGTTAAGGGCAGCATTAGTGTAGGCAGCTAAGGAGAAATATATTGTAAATCATTTGGATGTAGAGACAGCTTATCTGCATGCACCATTGCAACACACTATATATTTAAAGAAACCTTTAGGTCTCAAAAATGATAATACTGAAAATGATTGCTGGAAATTGAAAAAGAATCTTTATGGTTTGAAGCAATCAGGATATGAGTGGAACCAATGTATAGTTAAAGAATTAACTAAAATAGGTTTTGTAGCTAGCATGGCTGATCCATGTTTGTTTAAAAGAGAAAATAATTGTATGATTTCATTATTGCTATTATTTACTGATGATATAGCATTAATCACCAAAACTGAATTAGAAGCTACTGAGATAATTTCACTATTGGAACAGAAATTTAAGATAAAACTGTTAGGAGAAATCAAACAATGTCTTGGTTTGAAAATAGATAGAACTAGGGGAGGATACAAGATCTCACAGGCAGATAAAATTAACCAATTACTAAAAAGTTATAAAATGGAACTTTGTAAGCTGGCTAAAACACTAATGAGCCAGGAGTTTGGTCATAGTGATGTTCAAAGTCCTGTTTTTGATAAGAACTTTTATCAGTCTTTGATTGGTAGTTTATCTTATCTCAGTAATTGGTCAAGGCCGGGCATTGCATACTGTGTTAATCAATTAGTGAGATTTAACGCTGAGCCGACTGAAAGGTACTGGCAAGCTGCTAAACATGTGTTAAGATATCTGAGCCAAAAGATGATCTGAATTTGACTGCATATGCTGATGCAAGCTTTGCTACAGACATAAATACACAAAAATCTACATCAGGTACTGCTGTATTATTGGGAAAAGCATTAATTGGATGGAGATCTATTAGACAGAAACATCTGTTTGTCAACAACGGAGGCTGAATTCTCATGTTTGTCTTTATTATGTACAGATTTAGTTTTGTATAAGCAATTATTAATTGATATGGGAATTAATGTAACAGATCCTATTGTTTATGAAGATAACCAATCAGCAATACAGATGGCTTCAAATATTGCTGTTAAAACAAGAATGAAACACACAGATTTAAGATATTTAAATGTGAGACAATGTGTGCAAAATAAGATGATTATGCTAGAATGTCAGAAAACAATATAGCAGATCATTTTACAAAGGCCCAAGGCTCCATAAAGCATAAGGTTAGCTGTGAAGATTATGGACTTAGAATGTAAGGTTGTATATATTATCTTACCCAAAAGGGGAGAATGTTAGGAATATGAAACACCTAACAGTTATTTGGGTTAGAAATATATAAACCAGGATAAACATTTTAATGCTGTCTCTTTAAGGGAATGCAAGAGCATGCAATTGGGTGTGGTTTCTCAAACAGCCATAAGATGGAGCCAGAAACCTGGTTTGTCTTCGTCTGAGTCTCAGAAGAGAAGAGAGTGTATCTTTATTTCCTTCTGTTGGAAAGTATTGCCATTGCTCCATTTTTCCTAATTGACTGATTTTACTGGATTTAATGTAAGTCTGATACTTAACTGTTTTTGACACTGGACTTTGTTAGTGGAATATCCCTGGATTGAAAAACTGACTGATTAACCTGTGAATGACTTTTGGACTGCTTATTTTGGACTTTGCTTAAACCTTTCTGGAAGTAAAAACCTACATTAACTGTACAGTGTACCTGTGTACTGAGTGTGTATTATTCCAACCCTACTCTCTATACGTCTCCCTGTATGCGCTCATTCTCCTAATGGGGAATTACCTCAACACCTCTGCACTTTTTGTAGAGTTTCAACATCTTTATAGTGTGGTAATACTCTAATGGATGCAATACTCTTGGTGTGGTCTTACTCAGGCTTCAAAGAGTGGTATTAGTACCTCCCTTGATCTCGATTGTGTCCCTCTGTTAATGCAATTTAGGATTGCATTGACTTTTTTGACTGCCTCTCACACTGCTGGCTCCTATTTAGCTGGTTGTCCACTAAGACTCCAAGATCCCTCTCACCGTTCCTGCTATTGAGCCTGGTTTCCTCCAATCTATATGCGTCCTTTGGGTTTTCCTTGCCTAAGTGTAAGAGTTTAATTTTCTCTACATTGTTTCATGTTGTTAGATATGGCCCTCTTCCTACCTACCTACCTGGACTCTCCAGGTGTTGCAAACCCAACCAATCAACAACAATGAAGAACAGTTACAGGAACTGGGCTTGGCTAGTCTGGTGAAGAGAAGGACCAGGGGAGACAGGATAGCATCTTCCAATATTTGAGGGGCTGCCACAGGGAGGAGGAAGGGGACAAGCTGTTTTCCAAAGCACCTGAAGGCCAGACAAGGAACAATGGATGGAAACTGATCAAAGATTAACCTGGAAATCAGGAGAAACTTTCTGACAGAACAATCAACCGATGGAACAGAAGTTGCCCTCGGAAGTTGTGGGAGCTTCACCCCTGGAAACTTTCAAGAAGAGGCTGGACTCCCATCTGTCAGAAATGGTGTAGGGTCTTCTGCTTGGGCAGGGGGTTGGACTAGATGACCTACAAGGTCCCTTCCAACTCTGATTATCTGTTGTCTGTTATCTGTTACCCCTGCAAGGTAGGACAGCAGGGCCCAGTCGAAGGACGCTGTCAAACCTCCAGCTCGACTTCGGCAAAAGCCGCTGCCTGACAGCTGGCTGGGAAAGCGATTCTCTCCCCCAGCAACCTCCCCACCAGCCGGCTCTGGGTTCGAGGGAGGGAGCGGTACTCTGCACACGCCCCGGAGCCCCACTTACCGGTCCCGAGCTCCGAGAAAGCGGCAGCAGCGCCATCCAGGACCAGTTCCAGGAGGAGAAGTACCAGCACCAGACGCCGTCCGGATAGCGGAGGAGGAGAAGACCCCGGACCCTTCCCCAGCCCGGGGGTGGCGGGACTTCCGAGGCCAGCCCAGCGCTGCATGGCCAATCCCGTCGCCGTCACTGAACGGAGCGGCAGCGCCCGCTGCGCTCGCTTACTCGCGGCGGAGCTCCGCTTTCTCTTTCGCTTTGCGCTCCCGGGGCGGGGATTGCGTGCAGGAGGAGAAATTCCTTTGCAAAAGGCGGCCGAGGTCTCTGAGCGTGGGCAGAGGGCCGCTTAGAGCCCCATCCCACCCCGGTCGGGGGTCGCAAGCGCTGAGAACCCCACCCCGCTCTTTCTTTGCAGCGGGCGCCAGGTTGGGGAAGGCAAGGCGGCTGCGCCCTGGGACTGAGAACCCGGCGAAGGGGAGGGATTTTTAAGCGGGGGGGGGGGGGGGGGGTTTTTGGGGGGGGGGGGGGGGGGGTTGGACTTTAGGCGGGGGAGGGGGTTGTACTAGATGACCTACAAGGTCCCTTCCAACTCTGATTATCTGTTATCTAGTGCAAGGCGGGCGGGCGGGCGGAGGGAAGAGGAAGGGGCGCGTCAAGCCGGGTTCCCACGACCCTGGATTGGCCCGCGGGGCTGATGCGTGCAAAGGAGCTTCGTGGGTTGCGCACACGCGGGGTGGGGGTGGGATGCACTTCAGTTGCAAGTTGGGCTTAGCAGGACCCGGGTTGCCCTCAGCGAGGTGTAGGTTCTCCTGCTTGGGCGGGCGGGGGGGGGGAGATAGGTTGGACTAGATGACCCACAAGGTCCCTTCCAACTCTGATGATCTGTAGCTTGTGTCGAGTCAGCCTCCCGGCGAACCAGAAGGGGAACCCTTACCTGGCTGAAGGCCAGTAAGCCAGGTTATCCCGGGTTATTTTGGGGTGGGGGTGTTGGTTACTGGAGAGAGGATGTTGTGGTCTTTTGGACTTTTTTTTTTTAGCTTTTTTTATTGCGAGAAAAAGGTCAAGCAGAAAAACAATAGCTAAATCAAGGAACTACCAAGGAGGGGGGAAAAAACCCCATCAAACCACAATGGACAAGGCAAAGGGTTATATATAAATAGGGAGCAAACCCCACTCCCTTACAACACTGATGATGTTACCTAGTTGGGTCATGAAAGGTCTTCAAGAAAACAACTGAGCTCAGAGAGCACCAAAGACGCCACGGTTGTTGTTGTTTCTTCTTCTCCTTCTCCTAATCCTCCTTTTCCCCCCTTCTCCTTTCTCTCTCTTCCTCCTTCTTCTTCCCCTTCTTCTTCCCTTCCCTTTCCTCTCCTTTTCTTCTTCCCTACCTTCTCCTCCTCTTCCTCCTCCTCTCTGCAAACCCCACTTCCTTCAGCACTGACGATGTTACCTAGTTGGGTGATAAGATGTCTGCACGAAAACAACTGAGCTCAGAGACTCCAAGAAGCATACAGTTCTCCCCATCTCCTCCTCCTCCTCCTCCCTGCAAACTCCTCTCCCTTCCAGCACTGATGCTATTACCTAGTTTGGTCATGAAACATCTGCAAGAAAACCAAGCTCACAGAGCATCAAGGAGCCCACAGTACCCTCCTCCTCCTCCTCTTCCTCCTCCTCTTCCTCCTCCTCCTCCTCCTCCTCCTCCTCCTCCTCCTCCTCCTCCTCCTCCTCCTCCTCCATTCACGTTTGAATCCTGAGCTATAAATATTCTCTTCTATAATATCTCCAATATCTCCATCGATTACTGGAGCCTTTATTGTTTGTCTGTCTGTTTCCCGCCTTACATTAATTTTATAAACAACTCAAGGCAGCAAATATACCTAATACTCCTTCCTCCACAGCCAATTATCCCCACAGCAACAACCCTGTGTGGTGGGTTGAGCTGAGAGGGAGGGACTGGCCCAAAATTAACCTGGCGGCTTTCATGCCTAAAGTGGGACTAGAACTCACCATCTCCTGGTAATTGGCCCAAGTCACCCAGTCAGCTTTCATAAGGCGGGACTAGAACTCACAGCCTCCTGGTGATTGGTCCAAAGTTACCCAGCCAACTTTCATGCCTAAGGGGGTGGTGGAACTAGAACTCACCATCTCCTGATGATTGGCCCAAAGTCACCCAGTCAGCTTTCATAAGGCGGGACTAGAACTCCCCGTCTCCTGGTTTCTGACTTTGTGTCTTAACCATTAAAATAGATATTTTCCAGGTCTGTGTTGTAGTAGCCAAATGAATATTTTCTCCCAGATTTTCATTTTTGCCCATGATGTCAACATTTCTGAATTTACTAAGCTTCATATTTTTTTCCTAAGCTTAATATTTTTATTTTTCACATTTCCTAAAGCTTCATATTTTTTTTAAAAAAATCTGCAACCAAGACTCCTATAGCTCTTTTGCTTTCAAATGCACCCCTGAAATGGATTTCTCCCTATAATTGTTCACTAAACCTGTATCCATTCAGTAAAAATAAAATAAAAAAATAACAGAAACCCAAAAGGCAACTGGTAAAATTTTCATATGGGAAGGATGAAAATAAAGCAAGAACTGGCAAAGAATAAGTTTCTAAAAGTCCCATAAAGATTTCAGGGGAAATTCTCAGGAAAATCCATTCGCTGGATGAGCAGCTGTGTTTTCCCTACGCAAAATATTGACTGTAGATGTCAAAAATCCTCTCT
Source organism: Laticauda colubrina (assembly GCA_015471245.1). Classification (NCBI taxonomy): domain Eukaryota; kingdom Metazoa; phylum Chordata; class Lepidosauria; order Squamata; family Elapidae; genus Laticauda; species Laticauda colubrina. The sequence continues at coordinate 2,295,645 of BLBF01000055.1, read as the reverse complement.
TCAAACAGCAAATGATAAATAATGTTGAGATGGTTGCTAGGGCAAATATTGTCCTGTTTATTCTGGGATAACAAACAAAGTGTCAGAATGCAGAACTTTCTTTCCTTTCAAAAGTAATTTGAGGCCAAATGGGAATTCTTATCTGAATTTTGTGTACAGGCCAACTTCCTTAAGATTTTACATTCAAGCAAACAAGAAAAGCAGAGATAATTTACAGCTATGTTTCACTGTGTTTTATAGTTTTGCTCGTGATTTCTCAATTTTTATTCCATCTGTCAAAAGTTATATATATATATATATATATATATATATATATATATATA
>BLBF01000055.1:2264287-2279289 GCA_015471245.1 Laticauda colubrina | reverse complement strand
ACCCGAAGGAAGCTGAACAGCACACATGTAAGTACCCGCGAAAACTTTAAAAAATATGTATATATATATGCCACAGTAGTAATGGATAGAAAAGACTACGAAACAAAATTGACAGACCTACTCCAAGACTCCACATACAAAAATATAAACACAGACCCAACCACATATCTGGAAAAATTAACCAAGAAGAAAATTATAACCAGCCACATAAGCAAAGAAATCCAACAGACGATCATCCCAAGAGAAAAATCTTCCAGATGCCCCAAACTATACGGCCTCCCAAAAATACACAAAGAAGGCATACCTCTCAGACCCATAGTCAGCTCCAAAGGAGCACCACTACAAAACCTAGCTAAACACTTAGCAAAGCAACTACAGCCCCATGCTGAAACCGCAGCTTCATATGTACAAAACTCATACCACTTCTTAGAAATGTTCAAAGATCTACACGTGGAACAAGAAGATCTGCTTGTAAGTTTCGACGTGGTTTCACTATTCACTCAAGTCCCGATAAAAGAAACTCTTGAAATCATCAAAAATAAATACCAACCAGCTAAAGACCTCATGGAACTAACAGAACACTGCCTAACCAACAAACCTGTTCATGGAAGAATTCGAATCCAGAGCCCTGGCTAATGCCACCCATAAGCCCAAACTATGGCTAAGATATATCGACGACACATTTGTGATTTGGCCCCATGGGAAAGAAAACCTAAACAATTTCCTAACACACCTAAACAGCACACACCCCAAAATCAAGTTCCCCATGGAAACGGAAATAAACAACTACCATTCCTAGATGTACTAATCTACAAAAGAACAGATGGCACACTAGGACACACCGTATATCAGAAGAAAACACATACCAACCGCTACCTCAATGCCCAATCTCACCACCACCCAGCACAGATAAATTCCGTGGCCAAAACACTAATTACCAGAACCAAACGCCTGGCAGACAAGACACATATAAAGACTGAACGATGCACCCTGACTAAAGTACTGACAGCCAACGGCTTCCACAAAAACAAAATCACTAGCTTGATCCACAAAAACACACTAAGACATAATAGAGACCTAGAAGATCAACAGACCTATGGAACAGCTGTCCTGCCCTACATAAGAGGTACTACAGACAAAATCAGTAAGATACTACACAGGCATCACATCAAGACTGCCTTCAAAACAGACAAAAAGATAGCAACCATCCTTAAAAACCCTAAAGACAAAATTGACCTGGAAAACCAAGGCATATACGAAATTCCCTGTACATCATGCCCGGCCACATACATTGAGCAGACCAATAGAAGAATAAGTACCCGCCTAGATGATCACAAAAATGCAGTAAAAAAGCTGGAACACACCTCCTCACTAGTCCAACACATGAAAACCACAGGTCACAACATCAACTTCAATGGCACTAAAACCCTGGCCACTATAGAAAAGCCCAGCCACAGAATCATCAGAGAAGCCATAGAGATTGAAAAAAGACCTGAAAGCATGAATAGAAGAGATGATTCCAGCAGACTGTCAATCATTTGGAAGCCTGCACTCTCAAATAGAAAGATCTCCACGCCACAAAACAGACAAACACCTGAGCACAGACAGACTCCCTCTTATGCCTCCAACTCAAACACCCCCCACCAGGCACCCAGATGAAACCTGGCTTCCTCATGGATAGCAGCCGTCCCTTCACACGGAGCCAAGCTGCACTGAAAGCCTCCAACACAGGAACAGAGTGTTGCCAGCCAATCAAAGCCACAAAACAGACAGAAGAAACCAGAAACACCAATCAAACAAACCCCAAGTCCAATGAACACAGACCCAGGCTCCCAGCCAATCAGAATGAACCAGCCTCAAATTTAAAACCAGGAGCTGTAAGACCCATATCCATACAGAAGCCTGATGATGGCAGATGAGATTCTGCTGAAACGTTGCTACAACTTTAACAGAACTACAATGACGTGGGATAATACCTGAAGGAAGCTGAACAGCACACACACACACACACACACACACACACACACATATATAGTATGTAATATAGGGTCTCCTGCTTGAGCAGGGGACTGGACTAGATAACCTCCAAGGTCCCTTCAGACTCTATTCTCATTTAATTCCTTTTTCTTAGGATGTTCTTGACCACCTGGGCAGCTCTGGGATGATGTCAGGACATGCTGAATTTTTGATCCAATTTTTTTTTTTAACACCCAGGTTCATTTCCAATGACATGTTGCTCAAAGCCAAACTTCTACATCCCAATATGCATGATCTACAATTTCCTTCCTTGCATTTCCTCTGTCCGTTCTGGCCCAACCCTGTTTGAATTTTTTCCCCCACTTCTCTTCCTAAAGATTAATCACCTCCTAAAATTAAATATCTGTTGCACACTTGGCAAGAGTTCCTTCCTCATCCGGTATCATGTTGAAAACGCGTCAAATAAAATTGAGAACATTTATTGGGTTTCCCCAGGACGGATTCTACTTTTACACTTTGTAGAATTTGGCTGTTCAGGGATGAGTACATCTTGTTTTTCAATGTTTTGTGATATGAACACATCCATGGAGGCTGCGTTTGCCTTGCAAAACCATCCTGAAGTGTGAGGTCCTTGGTGTTTCATGGGCTTGGTGGTTTTCTTCAAGACATTTCATGACCCAACCCACTCCCTTCACTGGAAGGGAGTGGGGTTTCTGGGGAGGGGGAGAAGAAAGAGGAGGAAGAAGAGGAAGAAAAGGAAGAAGACTGAGGGATCCTTGGTTCTTCTGGGGGTTGGTTGTTTTCTTGCAGATGTTTCATGACCCAAGGAGCAAACATCAATGCTAGAGGGAGTTGGGTTTGTGGAGAGGAGGAGGAGGAAGAAGGAGGAGGAGGAGAACTGTGGGGTCCTTGGTGTTCTCTGAGCTTGGTGGTTTTCTTGCAGACGTTTCATGATCCAACTAGGGGATATCATCAGTATTAGAAGGGAGTGGAGTTTACTTTCTGTTTGTATATAAACCTCTACTAGCACTGATGATGTTCCCTAGTTGAGTCATGAAATGTCTGCAAGGAGCCCATCATCATTCCTATTCCTCCTCCTCCTCCCTGCAAAACCTATTCTCTGACCTGCTGTCTGAAGATTCTGGGAGTTTTTAAAGTTGAACACTGTGAGGAAGTCTTAGGAAGAGCTGTCAATCAGTGGCAAAGGTTACTGGTTTCTTTCCCTTCTGTGGGTTTGTATTTTTTTCAAACAGAGGCTGAATAATCATCTATATGAGGGATGGTGTAGTAATTGATGCAGCAGACTGGACTTGATGACCTCTTCATTCCCCTCCAAATCTATGACTCTTAAATGAAAAAATCCCTGTGGCTGGCCAATGTAAACCACAGCTTTCACTACAGGTGTTTGTAACCATTTGTTTAAGTGAGCGTTCAAAGTTACTTCCATTCAGTAACCGTTCAGTAACCATGGTCCTGAAAAAAATGGGACTTACGGCTGTTTTTCACACTAACAACCATTCCAGCATCCCTATTGTCACAACATGTTCAAAATTCTGATGTTTGGGAAAACAGCTCCTATTTATTATTAGTTTGTTTGTTTGTCAAACATGTACAAGATAACAAGTGTATATATAAACATAAACATGAACAAAAGAAGTAAATATATATCTAAATGGGGACAGTAAGACAGGGACAGTGGGCATGCTGGTGCGCTTATGCATGCCCTCTTTAAGGACCTCTTAGGAATGGGGTGAGGTCCACGCTGGTAGATAGTTTGATGTTGAAGCTGTGAGAAGTTGAGACTGTAACAATGGAGTCAGGGAGTGAGTTCCAGGTGTTGATCACTCTGTTGCTGAAGTCGTATTTTCTGCCATCGAGTTTGTATCGGTTATTTGTATCGGTGTTATTGTGGTTGAAGCTGAAGAAAGAAGTCGCTGACAGGCAAGATGGTTACAGCAGACAATTTTGTGTACTATGTTTAGATCAGACTGCAGGCGGTGCAGTTCCAGATTGTCTAAGCCCAAAATTTCAAGCCAGGAGGCATAGTTGAAATCTATTGGGAGTAGAGGAATGGCCGACTCTTCTCGAGAAATACCTCTGAACTCACTCAATTGTGTTAATGTCCGATATATACAGCGCAGGTTCCAGGTGGACAAGCTGTATTTGAGAATTGGTCTGGCAAAGGTTTTGTATGCCCTAGTTCACAATTCAATGTTGCCAGAGAAGAAGCTTTGCAAAAATAAGGTTAACAACCAGTGGTGGGATTCAAATAATTTCACAACTGGTTCTCTCCCTGATGATTTCTTCCAAACACCAGTTCACCAAACTGCTTAGAAAGTTAACAACCGGTTCTTAGGAACTGGTACCAACCGGCTGAATCCCACCACTGTTAACAACTCTTAATGCCTTTTTGGCAGTGCGATCTCAGGGGCTTAGATTGTTTGAGATAAGTACTCCTAGGTGCTTGACAGAGTGAGGGTCATCTACAAGATCTTTTTTGCCCAACTTGTATTTGGTGTTCTGTTTTTTATTGCCAATGTGCAGGGCAGAGCATTTATTAGTTGAAATTTAGAGTTGCTATACCGTACCATTCTGACACAGTCAAGGTCGCTTTGTAAGGCCTTTCTCCTGAAAACTCTGTCCATGCTCAAGAGCCCGAGATTAGAACATGAATTAATATTCCACTTGTTTACATTCTTCCATGTTGTCGGTTGGGCAAGAGTTTGCAGGATGCTTCCCTAATCAAGTCCTTCTCTTAATCTTTTCTCTTTTTCTCTCCATGGGAGATGGGTGGTTGAAAAATGTAAAAATAACAACAACAACAACAACAACAATACCAACAACAACAAGGAAAAAAATGAAAAAAAATCACAAAGTACCGGGACTTACAAATTGAAGTTAAGCAACTTTGGAAAAAGAAATCATGTGTTCTCCCATTTGTAATTGGAGCCCTTGGAGCAATACCTAAAGGGCTGCCTCACTATTCGGAAATCCTGAATTTATCAGACTTGAATACCCTGATTCTATAAAAAACCACCCAACTTGGAACAGCGTATATCCTCCAATGCTACCTGAACAGTTCCTAGATCCTTGCTTAGGATTCGAGCTATTGACCGACTAACCAGCCCCAAAAGCTGTGAATCTCACTAAAGATATAATAACAATAATAATAATAATAATAACAACAATAATAATAATTGTAATAAAATCTTGCCAGTATTTGAGGGGCTGTCCCAGAGAAGGAGAGACTCAATCTCTCTTTCGTGGTTCACCGGCAGCAGGTACAGACAGCTGAGGTCTTGGAGAGCGAGGACTCAGATGAGGGGCCTTTTGTGATGCAGGGATGGGGCCAGGACCATCAGGGAAAGGTGCTGCCTTCGGAGAATTGTGGAGGCTGACAGCAGTGATGAAGAGGCCCCCAAGGAGCCTGCGCCCAGTGTACATGCGTACAGGGTTGCTCGTAGGAAAGAGCAGCTGCAGCAGCAAGGACGACTCAGGAGTAAGGCTGCAAGGTAATGGCCCCTCTTTCAAGAAAATAAAAGCCAGCTGTGAAACCGGAGTTCTTTGCAGGAAGCAAAGAAGTTTTTGCACTCAAGCCTGGTGGATCTTCGGAGTATCTTGGTTGGTGTTTGGAGACTCTTTGTGTTTGAAATATTTATTGGCAACTTTAATGTTCTTGGCAGCCTTGCACCACCTTGGCAAGGCTCGTTCTTATCAGAGACAATTTGTTTGAAACAGCCTTTTCACCGGGAAGGAACGGTATTCGTAAAGAATCGTTAAAAGGTTTTGCTGTTACCTCTGTTTCGTTTTTGTTTCCCTCGAACAAGGTTTAGGTGAGAACACTGTCCTCCAAAGCACCAGAGGGCAGGATAAGAAATAATAGATGGAAACTAAACAAGAAGAGAAGCAACATGGAATTAAGGAGAAACTTCATAACAATGAGAACAATTAACCAGTGGAACTGCTTGCCAGCAGATGTTGTGGGTGCTTCAACACTGGAGATTTTAAAGAAGAGATTGTGAAGGAACATAATAGTAGTGTAAGGTCTGGCAGTACGCTTAAGCCAAAAAATGAGCCGAAACAAAGACTTAAACGGAGGCTTGCAAATTAAATAAAGCAGATTTTTATTCTTTGATCAAAGTTGAAGAATCTGGGAAGAAGTTCCTAGCACATCACAAGGGACCTGGGAGGAAAATTCTGCAAAATACAGAATGTCTTGTCCTTTTTATATACAGAAAAGTCTTTGTTCTTAGTTCTCTAATTACCTTGTAAATCTCTAGTCATGGAATTAACTAAGATTTACGTCTTCCTGCAACAGACAGAGATTCCAATCAGGCAGTATTTACCTTTCTTCATGAAGGAAAACAGATGGATTCAGGTATGTTAAAGTAATTCCCCATTAGGAGAATGAGCGCATACAGGAAGACGTATTTGAGAGTAGAGTTTGAACAAAACACACACACAGCACACAGAAACACTGTACAGTAAATGTAGGTTTTTACTTCCAGAAAGGTTTAAACAAAGTCCAAACAAGCAATCTAAAGTCATTCACAGGTTAAATCAGTCAGTTTTCATCCAGGGATAATCCAATAACAAATTCCAGTGTCAAGAACAGTTCAGTAATAAACTAACATCAAATCCAGTAATATCAGTCAATTAGAAGAAATGAAGGAAGGGCAACTCTTTCCAACAGAAGGAAACAGAGATTCATTCTCTTCTGAGACTTAGACTAAGACAAACCAGGTTTCTGGCTCCATCTTATGGCCATTTGAGAAACCACACCTAATTACAATTTTGCATTTTCTTAAAGATACAGTTTTAAAATGTTTATCCTGGTTTATATATTTCTAACCCAAATAGCTGTTAGGTGAGTCATATTCCAAACATTCTCCCCTTTTGGGTAAGATAATATATACAACCTTACATTCTACGTCCATAATCTTCACAGCTAGCCTTATGCTTTATGGAGCCTTGGGCCTTTGTAAAATGATCTGCTATATTGTGTTTCTGACATTCTAGCATAATCATTTTACTTTGCACACATTGTCTCACATTTAAATATCTTAAATCTGTGTGTTTTGTTCTTGTTTTAACAGCAATATTTGAAGCCATCTGTATTGCTGATTGGTTATCTTCATAAATAACAGTAGGATCTTTTATATCAATTCCCATATCAATTAATAATTGCTTATACAAAACTAAATCTGTACATAATAAAGACAAACATGAGAATTCAGCCTCCGTTGTTGACAAACTTAGATGTTTCTGTCTAATAGATCTCCATCCAATCAATGCTTTTCCCAATAATACAGCAGTACCCGATGTAGATTTTCATATATTTATGTCTGTTGCTTCTTGTTCAGTTTTGGTGATTAATGCTTTGTCATCAGTAAATAATAACAATAATGACATTATACCATCACTTTCTCTTTTAAACAAACATGGATCAGCCATGCCAGCTACAAAGCCTATTTTAGTTTATTCTTTAACTATACATTGGTTCCACTCATATCCAGATTGCTTCAAACCATAAAGACTCTTTTTCAATTTCCAGCAATCATTATTCTCAGTTTGATAATTTTTGAGACCTAAAGGTTTCTTTAAATAAATAGTGTGTTGCAACGATGCATGCAAATATGCCATCTCTATATCCAAATGATTTACAATATATTTCTCTTTAGCTGCCTACACTAATGCTACCCTTAATGTAGGAGCCTTCAGACTAGGTGCAAACACCTCATCATCGTCATTTGCTGTCTGATCGAACCCTTGTGCTACTAACCTGGCTTTATGGGTAACAGTCCCATCTACACCTGTCTTTAGTTTATATATCCATTTACATCCTATGGCATGTTTACCTGCTGGTAACTTAACATTTTTGTATACCTCCAGTCTTTTTAATGATTCCAGTTCCTTATCCATTGCTTTCTGCCAAGCAGCCTGAACCTTAGCAGGAAACAGTTTTAATTCATTATAATTACTTGGAACTGTATTCACTTGGCATACAACACTAGCCTGATATCTATCAGGTGGTCGTGTTACTCGGGTTGAACATCTTGGTTATACAGGATTTGCTGGTGGACTTTCCTACACCATCTGCTCCTGTTCTATTTCTTCCTGTGCTTGTTCTACTACTTCCTCCTGTTCTTCCTGTTCCTCTTTAATGGCTATTTGGGGTGTACTGATATCATCTTTAGTGACTATTTGAGTGTCCATAATAATATCATTGCTGGATTCCTGTTCTAGTTTATCTCATCCAACTTGCTCAAGAAATTTTGCACTAGCACTACAATAAACATGAGCTGTGCCTTGATCCCAAAATCTGAATGATCTATGGTTGGCCTCATAATCCACAAAAAACAACTTCTTAGCTCTATGTTGCCCTTTCAGTCTTACTTGTGAGGGAATATGCACCCATGCTGGAGCTCCAAATGTGTGTAGGTAACTTAAATTTGGTTTTCTACCATGCCAATGAGTGAATGGCATTTCTCCAGTTGTTGTATTAACTACATTGTTTAAAACATGGTTACCACACATTATGGCTTCACCCCACAGTGTTTCAGGTAAACCTGAATCAAATAACATAGTGTGAGCCATGGCTTGTAATGTTTGCCCTCTTCATTCTACAAACGAAGTTGTTATGTTGTGGTCTGTAAGGTGCAGAACGTTTATGCTCAACACCAGCCAATTTCAACATTGTTTGGAATCTTTTATTAACAAATTCAGTCCCATTATCAGTAACTAATGTAATTACTTTTCATTTTTCTCTCAGCAAACCTTAGCCAATTAAAGAAATGTTGGAATGTTTCTGTTTTGTTCTTCATAAGATAGCAGAAACTATATTGTGAGTAATGGTCCATATTACTCAAGATATAACAGGCACCTCCTAAACTTGGTTTCTTAGGACCAATTGTGTCAGCAAAAACAACCTCTAAAGGTTCTTTGGTCTTAAAACCATTAAATCTGTTTGCTGGAGTAACCTTACTCTTCTCTTGGCTACAAGCATTACAGTTTAAATACTTGCCACACAGTTTCAATTTTACTCCCTCTGACAATTCAACAGTTTGTTTGAGCATTTTTAAATTAATGTGCCCTAGATGTCTATGTAGTAAATGTATACATTCATCATGTGGCTTAACATTGTTATAAACTGAGTTAGCCATCTTCAACTGGTCATCATGTATTACATATAAATCATTCTTTAAAGTAGCAGTAACACTTTTACCCTCTTTCTCTATTATACAGTTATCTCCCCTAAAGGTTACTACATAACCAATATTAACTAAAGCCCTTACTGATAATAAATTAAATTTTAGTTTAGGTACATATATCATAGTTAAATGTTCATTTATACAAGAACAATATGCAGTACCTTCTCCTGATGCTTTAATCTTCCATCCATTTGCCAATGGTACATGATGTTTACTCGTGGACATCTTTATAAACCTTTTTTTTAAATCTTTAGTAATGCACTGTGATGCTCCACTATCAACAACCCACAAATCATGGTTTACAGTTGAATTTCTAGACATAGCGAAACTAATATTCTTCTTGGCCTTCTGGTGCTTACTAGTATTCTGTCCTTTTCTTTTCTTACAGAATCTAGCCATATGTCCCCTAGCACCACAAGAAAAACATTTCCTAACAGTATAGGCAGTTTAAGACAAAGTCTCTTCTTGTGGTTGTTCCTTTCTCAGTTGATCCCTATCCAGCCATCTTCTTGCTTCTTCTAACAATCTTCCAGTTATTTCAGTCAATGTCAGTTTATATCTGGGCAGAACTTCCAGTGAAGATACATAATCATCATAACTTTCATCCAATGAGGAAAGAATGATGTAAACTTGATGCAGCTCTGAAAATATTAGATCTTTTTCATGTAACTCTTGGAAAGTTCTTTTCATGAAGTTTAAATGAGCTAACATATCCACCTTTCAGAAGACGTGCTCTAAACAGATTACGTGTAAGATGTATGTTTACACCTATACTGTCACGAACATAAATCCTCTTTAAATTCTTCCAACACCTAGCAGAAGACTCTTCTCCACGAATATGGACTACCTGCTGGCCACTCAGTGTTAGTCCAATTATACAAAGAGCTCGTTTGTCGTTCTCTTTAAAGTCAGCAAGCTTCTTGGCATCATCCTCATTATTTGGATCCCAAACATTTACATCCGGTAGGTCTTGAACTACATTCCATAAACCTTCTCTACGCAGAAGTAGACTGCACTTCATAGGCCAGGAAACATAGTTTGTTCCATCTAACTGGATTATCAGTGATAGACTTGTTGAAGTGACTTGTGCCATCTTTACCAGGATAATAACCCACAATTAAACAGTAAACAGCTGTCTGAACACTGTGTATTCACACTAACTCTCAGTTATCTGAGCCTGATATGGCCTGGGCCCATAACCAGTGTTGAGGTAATTCCCCGTTAGGAGAATGAGCGCACACAGGGAGACGTATAGAGAGTAGTGTTGGAATAATACACACAGAGCACACAGATACACTGTACAGTAAATGTAGGTTTTTACTTCCAGAAAGTTTAAGCAAAGTTCAAGATAAGCAGTCCAAAGTCATTCACAAGTAAATAAGTCAGTTTTCAATCCAGGGATAATCCAATAACAAATTCCAGTGTCAAGAACAGTTCAGTAACAAACTTACATCAAATCCAGTAATATCAGTCAATCAGAAGAAATGAAGGAAGGGCAACTCTTTCCAACAGAAGGAAACAGAGATTCATTCTCTTCTGAGACTCAGACAAAGACAAACCAGGTTTCTGGCTCCATCTTACGGCCATTTGAGAAACCACATCTAATTACAGTTTTGCATTTTCTTAAAGATACAGTTTTAAAATGTTTATCCTGGTTGATATATTTCTAACCCAAATAGCTATTAGGTGACTCATATTCCTTACAAGGTTGACTTAAATGGGACAATCATGTGTCATGAATTATAATTGTTTTACAATTATATTGTATGGAATAAAACAATATTAGGAATATTTTTCACAACAACAAGATAAGAAATGCCTATAGAGATAAATACTTCTACGTATATAAGAAAACAACTGCCTAACATCTCTCTAGACATAAGGCATGCCTAGAGAGAGTAACTCTCTACTTAATGCTATAATATGTTTTATTTCTTTATTTATTATCCTTCAGAAGAATAGGTAGAATTAGTGGAACATAATAATAACTTGCTATTTTGCTTGTGCAATTTTTTTTTTTATAACTCTGGTACTTGGCATGAAATACTTCATAGCTTGGCAGTGTTACTCAGAGCAAATACCTATGTTGCTAAGCACACCTCCAAACACCTATGTTGCTAAGCACACCCCCTTCCTTGCTGCATGGCCAATGCAGGAGTACAAGGAAGGAATGGGCCAGATGGCCAGAATTGTTCTGACCCAGGCTTTGTCAAATGCAATTAAACACAAACTTGTTTTAAAAGTTTAGTTTACTTTATTGTCACTGCATCTCATACAACGAAATCAAACACCATCTTCAGTGCATATGATGACCATGAAAATAAACACAAAAACACATCCTTCACCCTCCATACATTGAATCGAAACCTCCCGACACCGCACCAACACTGCATTATATAGCAGAATTCAACAGAACTCCTGCCCTGGGATAGAAGCTGTTTTTCAGCCTATTTATCCTTGTTTTTATTCTCCTATACCGTCTGCCAGATGGTAATAGTTAAAAAAAAAAAGGGTGCCCAGGATGAGATGGATCTTTGAGAGTGTTTTGAACTTTCTTAAGGCAGTGGGAGCTATAAAACTCTTCCAAAGAGGGGAGAGGGCAACCTATGTTCTTCTGGGCAATGACATTAACCCTTTGGAGTGCTGTCCTATCTGCCAATGTGCAATTGGCAAGCAGGTGCAGTAAATTAAGATACTCTTTATGGTGCAGCAGTAGAAGGTCAGCAGCAGTTTTTCATTCGGTTGTTCTTTCCTGAGAAGCCTCAGGTAGTATAATCTCTGCTGGGCCCTTTTGACCAGGGCTGCAATGTGAGCCCCCCCAGGTCAGGTCCTCTTTTAGGGTAACACCCAGAAACTTAAAACTGGCCACTTGCTCCCTTCGGTCTCCCTTGATAAGCAAGAGCTGGATGTCTGATCTCTTCCATCTATGTAGTCCACTATCAGCTCCTTGGTCTTATTGGTGTTGAGGACCAAGTTATCGTCTCCATACCACGGAAGCAACTGGTCCACCTCATCTCAGTAGCCAGACTCATCCTCCCTGGAAATGAGTCCCACCACTGTTGGATCATCTGCAAATTTAGCAATAGTATTACTAGCGTTAATGGGAATGCAGTCAGGCCCATAAAGAGTATAGAGTAAGGGACTCAACACACAATCCTGTGGTGTACCAGTGTTAAGAATAAGGGCTGAAGAGGTATGATTACCTAACCTGACCCTCTGTGAAAGGGCAGACAGGAAATCCCTAATCCAAAAACAGATTGAATTAGAAAGTCCAAGGTCCAGAAGTTTAGACACTAATCTACGTGGAAGAATTGTGTTAAACGCAGAACTAAAATCCACAAAAAGCATCCTCACATAGCCCTCCCGCTGTTCTAGATGAGTCAGAGCATTGTGAAGAGTGATGGCTTTTGCATCCTCTGTGGATCTATTTCTTCTGTATGCAAACTGGTGTTTATCAAATGTATGCGGAAGACCGGAAATGATGTGGCGGTAGACCATTTTCTCAAAGCACTTCATGATGGTGAAGTGATGATGATGGTGAGTGCCACTGGTCTGTAATTGTGGAGGTTATTGATAGGGAACTTCTTTGGCAGCGGAACAATGGCGGAAGCCTTCAAACAAGATGGAATAGTGGACTGGGATAAAGACCGATTGAAGATCCTGGTGAAGACTCCAGCCGACGGACCAGCAGAGTCTTTAAACACTCAGCCAGAGATACCGTCAGGACCGGCAGCCTTTCTAGGGTCCACAGCCCTCAGAATTCTTCTCACCTTCTGTTCCTCCACAATGAAGTGGGGGCTACAGTTGGCTGGTGGTTGTATTTTATCTGTCTCTGATGACTCCACTTCAAAGTGAGCAAAGAAATGATTCAGTTCCCCTGCCAGTGAAGCCTCCCCCTCAGCAGGGATGACATTAGTCGGTTGATGGTTGGTAATTTGTTGAATCCCTCACCACACTTGCCTATTTTATTACAACATTGGGAATTACTTTCATTCACCGCCAGAACTAATTATAAACAGTTCCCCAAGATAAGCACATGCCTTTCAGTGCTGTGGAATGCTGCCAAAAACAGAAGTCTCCAATTATCACAGAAACTAACTGAAATACCAGAAAAAAGCCAACCAGAGCTTCAAAGAGCACTCGGAATCTATCAAACTATTTTGCTTCCTGCAAAGATTTTGTCATTGAGGTCTGACTTTTATCCCTTATGGGAGGGGAAATCATCTCCCAGCGTTACTTTTGAGTCACCCCTTCTGTTTCAGCTGCTCTCGCCTTCTAGCAGCTCTGTGCACACGCACACTGGGAACAGGCTCCCCTTGTTCTTCTTCCTCGCTGCTGGCAGACTTCAAAGGCTCCAGAGGCAGCATCCCACTCCCAGATGGTCCTGGCCCCATCTCTGCATAGGACGCAGGACCCTCGTCTTGAGTCCTCACCAGAATCCCGGACTGGTCCCCATTCTTCTCCACTGGCCGATTCCACTACCGTCTGCACCGGCTGCCGGTGAACTACAAGAATTGGGTACTAAGCTGATATCTCTGAAGGTATAAAAGCAGAGGTGGGATTCAGCCGGTTTGGACCAGTTTGGCCAAACTGGGTGTTAAATTTACATTAGGTTCACCTGAACCGGTAGTTGAACCAAACGTCTGCCTCCACCCAGCCTCTCCCCTCCCAGGTGTCTCCATGCAGCCCATTTTGTATGCAGGAAAGTGCAGGGTTTGCATGGAGGCTCTGAAAAACGGGCCTTCCGGAAGTTTGGAAATGGGCCTGTTTCCGGCTTCCGGAGGGCCTCCCAGAGGCCGGAGAGAAGCCTCCAGACTCTGGGGAAGGCGAAAAACAGCCCTCCCGGAAGTTCTGGTAGACCATGGCCACGCCCACCCAGCAACCGGGCAGTGAACCAATGACTGAGATTTTTTTAATCCCACCCCTGTATAATAGGACGCCATACCTTCTCCAAGGTGTGTGTGGTCTCTCTTACCTGTCTCTTTTGTATATGTTTGGAACGGTTTGCCCAGCTCTTTGCTTTGATCAAATTAAATGCTGGTTCTTTCTCAAGCCTCCACTTAAGTTCTTCTTTTGGCTCATGGCATCGCCGAACCTTACAATTGGGTTTGGAATGGTATCGGCTCTGGGGCAGAGGGTGGGCTAGAAGACCTCCAAGGTCCCACCCAACTCTCTTTTTCTGTTATTTTGATGGCTATCCTGCCTTTGGTGCAATAACTCCCCCTGGTGTGGGGATAAAAGACTCTCTTCCAATTTGGGGACCGATGTAGGGGGAACAGTAGTGGTGGAGTTCCTTCCCAATCTAATTTCCAAATTTTAGGCTGCTATCCAAGTCCTGGCATTTCTGATTCTCCTCAGCTTCCCTAACCCGGAATATCCCGGTGTCTAGCTGTGAATTACACTCTCTGCTGAGTAATTCTCTCTCTCTGCTACAATGTGGAAGTCAAAATATAAGAAACTTTTGGAATCAGATGCAATTGGGGATATTCTGTGTATTCCTTCGAATTAGCTTCTGCTGATGGTTATTTGCTGTGTGAGCAAGGAGACAGCAAGGAGCCTGGGCGTGGCTTAGCTCAACTATTCTGTACTAAAGCTGCTTGCTGCTGTGAAACTGAGACTGAAATTCCTCTGCTTGTGTTTTGCATTTGGAAGAGATTTCTTTTTTTTCAGGTGGGGAGGGGGAGTAGAACTCCTAAGCATCAGTGCATGTTAATAATAACAACAACAACAAAACAACAACAACAACAACAACAACAACAACAACAACAATAATAATAATAATAATAATAATAATAATAATAATAATAATAATAA
>BLBF01000055.1:2249422-2264277 GCA_015471245.1 Laticauda colubrina | reverse complement strand
TAATAATAATAATAATAATAATAATAATAATAATAATAATAATAATATAGGAAATACTCTGATGATCATTTGGAAAAATCCTTTCTTAGTGAGCCCCTAGAAGCCAAGAGGAACATACATGCCAAATTTCAACTTTGTAGGCTTTACGGTTCCGGAGATTTTGTGATGATGCGTGAGTGGTATTTCGCTTTTAGATAGATAATTATTATTATATTTTCAATCTGGGGCTGAATTGCACAAGTCAGGAAGAGAAAAGAAGATTGGAAACTCAAAATTATTTCTCTTTTTCTCTCTTATTTCTCTTCTTGCTTTCAACATCTTTGCAGAGAGAGAGAAAAAAAAAATCTCCCCTCCAGTTCAGGAAACTTTCAAATACACATCATTCCCTTCTTACAATAGTTCATTTAGTGATGATTCGAAGTTACAACAGCATTAAAAAAAAGTGGCTTCTGAGTTATGACTGTTTTTCATCCTTATGACCGTTGCAGCATCCCCACGTTATCAAAAATCCAGACGTTTGGCAACTGTCTCATATTTATGACCATTGCAGCATCCCCGACTTACAACAACAGTTGAAAGTTAACAACGGCACTGGAAAAGGTGACTTATGACCATTTTTCACACTTATGACCGTTGCAGCATTCCCTGTGGTCACGTGATCAAAATTCAGGTATATGGCAACTGCGTCATAGTTATGACAGTCACAATTGTCCCAGGGTCACGTCATCCCCATTTTGTGACCTTTTGACAAGTCAAAGGGGAAGCCAGATTCACTTTAATGACCGTGTGACTAACTTCACCACTGCAGTGATTCGTTTAACAACGTGGTGAGGAAGGCTGAAAAATTCACCTAACAACTGTCTCATGGAGCAACGGAAAATTTGGCGGTCGGTCAGGGTTGTAAATGGAGGTTTTCCTGTGTATAGGATCACCTAAACTTTTTTTCCAAACAATAAGGAAGGTAATTGCTACTACGTGACCTTATGTGGTGAGTAAAAGCTGAGTAAGGCTGGGCTTGGGTGGGAAATGCAGAAAATTCTTTTTCTCTGTAAATGAGATTGTGAAATCAGAAGAGAAAGTAAAATGTATTATTATCATAATTATTTACGTTCTTTCCATGGAAATGGTGAACCGGTTTATGTATCAGGAAGACTCAAGATTTTTATCTGTTTTTTTATTTTTATTTTTAGAGGGTGATGAAATTGTGTTGTTTTCATTTTCTCTGGAGCCCTAACCTTTGCAAATCTAATTATTTTGGAAGTCTCTCATGACAATACCAGGCTCAAAGATTATAATTGTGGTTGGTGCATTCCTGGTGGAATTTAAAGTAGAATAGAAAATCCTCAATTGACAGGCATTTGTTTAGAGACTGTGTTCAAAGTTACCATAGTTCTGAAAAAAAAAAAAAAAAGATTTAAAACAACTGTTCTCACACTTAGAATCTTTGCAGCCTTCTGGCAATTTTTTTTTCAAATAAGTTTTTTTACTTTTCAATATAAACATACATATTTAATGGACATTGCATTGACTGTGTCAAATCTTTTTTTAGCAACAGTAACAATCATAATACAAATAGGTATTTGTAATTCTAATCTTCCAACTTCCACAACTTCAACAGAGCTAATCTCTTTTCATAATCCATTTCTCGTTTTCCCATTACTTCATCTCAACATAAATAACATTTCTTCGTGCCTTGTACTTATACTTTATAGTCCCTAAATACTATTATTTAATATTTTTAAAGAATTATTCATAATTTCAACATTCCAATTTGCTAAGGGTTAATAATAAGACTAAATATTAACAGTATTTTATCAACCCTGGAAGTGTATCTCAAAACACCACACAATTTCTAGTCCTTAATATTTTAAATTCATTTGATTTGATTTGATTTGACAATTTATGTCAGATCAAAATTTGGGCATTTTATGACAGTGAAATGTTAATACTTCTTTATAATGCCTTGCTAAGGCCACACTTCAAATCCTGCATCCAGTTTTGGTTACCAGGAGAAGAAAAAAGATGTTGAGTGCAGAGAAAAACAGCAAAGATGATTAAAGAGCTGTAGGAAAAATGATTGCAGGAATTCGGGATATCTAGTTTAATGAAAAGAAGAACTGAGGGGACATGATAGCACTATTCCAGTATTTGAGGAGCTGCCCCAAAGAAGAGGGAGTCAAGCTATTCTCCAAAACATCAGAAGGCAGGACAAGAAACAATGAGTGGAAACTAATCAAGGAGAGAAGCAATGAGAAGCAACGTAGAACTAAGGAGAAATTTCCTGACAGTAGAACAATTAACCAGTGGAACAACTTGCCTCCAGAAGTTGGGAATTCTTCAACACTGGAAGTTTTTAAGAAGAGCCTGGACAACCATTTGTCTGAAATGGTCCAGGGTTGAGCAGGAGGTTAGATTAGAAGACCTCCCAGGTCTCTTCCAACTCTTGTTATTCTGCCTTAAAATAAGTCTAAGGTGCTGAACAAGCCATGAAGAGGTTCAGTTCAAATGTCTCCACTGCAGAATCTCCCTGGTTTTCAGTCTTCCTAGGCAGACCAGACAGCCCATCCAAATGAGCTAATATAAAATATATTCTTGTTATATACTTTATTCATTAAACATGAAATTCAATCAACTGAACATTCAAAAATAGAACAGAATAGAATTCTTTTATTGGCCAAGTGTGATTGGATACACAAGGAATTTTTCTTGGTGCAAATGCTCTCAGTGTACATAAAAGAAAAGAGACATCAAGAGTCAAGAATCATCAGGAACAACACTTAATAATAGTCACAGAGTACAATAAGAGTAGAGTAGAATAGAACAGAACAGAACAGAACAGAACAGAACAGAATAGAATAGAATAGAATAGAATCCTTTATTGGCCAAGTGTGATTGGATACACAATAATTTGTCTTGGTGCAAATGCTCTCAGTGTACATAAAAGAGACATTTGTCAAGAGTCCAGAATCATCAGGAACAACACTTAATTATAGTCACAGAGTACAATAAGAATAGAGTAGAGTAGAGTAGAGTAGAATAAAATAGAATAGAATAAGAATTAAGAATAGAATAGAATAGAATAGAATAGAATAGAATTCTTTTATTGGCCAAGTGTGATTGGATACACAAAGAATTTGTCTTGGTGCAAATGCTCTCAGTGTACATAAAAGAAAAGAGACATTCGTCAAGAGTCAAAGAATCATCAGGTACAACACTAAATAATACAGGTGAAACTCAAAAACTTAGAATATCTAATTAGCTAATTAAGTCATAACACCTGCAAAGGGTTTCTGAGCCTTTAAATGGTCTCTCGGTCAGGTTCAGTAGGAATCACAATCATGGGAAAGACTGCTGAGCTGACAGTTGTGCAGAAAACCATCTTTGACACCCTCCATAAGGAGGGAAAGCCTCAAAAGGTAATCGCAAAAGAAGTTGGATGTTCCCAAAGTGCTGCATCAAAGCACATTAATAGAAAGTTATGTGGAAGGGGAAAGTGTGGAAGAAAAAGGTGTACAAACAGCAGGGATGACCTCAGCCTGGGGAGGATTGTCAGGAAAAGGCCATTCAAAAGTGTTGGGGACTTTCATAAGGAGTGGACTGAGGCTGGAGTCAGGGCATCAAGAGCCACTGTCAGCCTTCAAGATTTTTCTCCCTTTGCTTTGCATCTTTCAGCTATCATAAGTAATGGGGGAAGGAGGGGGGAATAGTTATGGGAAGTGAGCTGGAGGTGTTACAAACCAACACTGTGTAAGCTGGGGGGGGTACATTCTTGCTTAGGTTTCTATCCTATGCTATGCGCAGCTGCAACCCTTTATCAAACTATGTCAAGGTAAACGGACAGAAGCCTCATCACCACCTGGGGATGCCCACGTGATGATATACACAACTTTTAATTGGATGAGCCAATTGAACTATTGGGGGTGGGAACATTGCCATTACTTTGTATATGTGATTTACACGCCCATTTTCTCAGATTCAGAATTTTTCTGTTGCTATCACTTGATTTCCAGTAAAAGATATCTTTTCTTTGATTAAAAGAGTCTAAGTATTTCTTTCTTGGATTTTGAATGGAGCACCAGCTGACAGCCACCACACACAGATGGATCGTGGACATGGGCTTCAAATGTCGGATTCCTCTTGTCAAGCCGCTTCTGAACAACAAACAACGTCAGAAGCGTCTTACCTGGGCTAAAGAAAAACAGACCGGCTCTGTTGCTCAGTGGTCCAAAGTCCCCTTTTCTGATAAGAGCAACTTTTGCATCTCATTTGGAAACCAAGGACCCAGAGTCTGGAGGAAGAATGGAGAGGCACACACTGCAAGAGGCTTGAAGTCCAGTGTGAAGTTTCCACAGTCTGTGTTGATTTGGGGAGCCATGTCATCTGCTGGTGTTGGTCCACTGTGCTCCATTAAGTCCAGGGCCAATGCAACCGTCTACCAGGAGATTTTGGAGCACTTCATGCTTCCTTCCACAGATGAGCTTTATGGGGATGCTGCCTTCATTTTCCAGCAGGACTTGGCACCTGCCCACACTGCCAAAAGCACCAAAACCTGGTTCAATGACCATGGGATTACTGTGCTTGATTGGCCAGCAAACTCCCCTGACTTGAACCCCATGGATAATCTATGGGGCATTGCCAAGAGAAAGATGAGAGACATGAGACCGAACAATGCAGAAGAGCTGAAGGCCGCGATTGAAGCATCCTGGTCTTCCATAACATCTCAGCAGTGCCACAGGCTGACAGCTTCCATGCCACGCCGCACTGAGGCAGTAATTGCTGCAAAAGGGGCCTAAACCAAGTCCTGAGTACATCTGCATGCATATACTTTTCAGAGGTCCGATATTGTTCCATGTAAAATCCTTGTTTTATCTGATTGCATGTAATATTCTAACTTTCTGAGATTGTGGATTTGGGGTTTTCATGAGCTATAAGCCATCATCATCACAATTATGACATATCATGGCTTGAACTATCTTGCTTTGCATGTAATGTGTCTACTTCATATATTAGGTTCACCTTTTAAGTTGCATTACTGAAATAAATGAACTTTTTCATGATATTCTAATTTTTTGAGTTTCACCTGTACGTGTTGAAAAGTTATTTGTAAGGGAATTGTGAAGAGAATTCTTGGGGAAGGGTCTTCAATTTGGAGTCCTTTTCATTGGTAATACTTGCCTAACTGAGCCCCTTATCTCTGCTAAGCAAGGCAGGAGTTAAGTAATTTTTGCCCCATTTTACGACCTCCCTTGCCCCTGTTGTTAAGTGAATCAGGGTGGTTCTTCAGGGAGTAACACAGTTGTTAAATGAATCTGCCATCTCCATGGATTTTCTTTGTTGGAACATCACAAAAGGGGATCATGGGACACTGCAACCGTCATAAGTGTGTCGTGCCCCTGTTGGAGTCACAGGTCAGCTGGGCATTCAGAGGAAGACCCAGGGCCACCCCCTCTTCATCCTTGGGCATGCAGGGAGGAAGGGATAAGTAGCAACGTAGCTTAAGCCCATGTCACACTGAACCAACGGATGCAAAGAGGATGTAAAACAGACAAAAAAGCTTGCCATCCATTGGAAAATGCGATGCATCCGTTATGTACTCACTGTGTACATGTTTCATACGCTCTATCCGTAAAACATCCGTCTACTGCTATTTCATCTGCTCAAAAAGTTTTGAGCTACACAAAAAGGCGAGGTCACATTGGCCGACGGATGCAAAACGTAGGCAAAAAGGACACAGCGGATGAGCAAATTTTCCATCCGTTGTTATCCGCTTTCAAAAGTGTCCCAAATTTGCATAAACAGAGCTGACAACAACGGAAAGGAACGGACGTGGGGAGGATGTAGCGGGGATGTAAAGCGGATGTTCGTAGGAAGCCTAGTGGATGAAGGCAGATGGAAGCGGATGATACATCCGCAGGGCTTCCGGGGGAGAACAGCGAAGGGGATGCGTAGCAGAAGGAACTGATGCATAGCGGATGACGCGGATGCATCACGGACACCTATAGGATGCATAGCGGATGCCTAGCGGATGCAAAGTGTTCACTGCGCATGCAGGGAGGATGAATTGCGTAAGCTCCGTGGATATAAAAGGATGCAGCTCGCAAGCAGGTCACCATTCAGAGGAAAGACCTGCTGCCAGAGACATCTTGAGAGAACACCATGGGGAAGAAGAGGAAGCCTGTGCCTACTCCTGCCAGCCCTGGCAAGAAGGACAGAACCACCATCCCACCCCCTGGCGCTGACTCTGAAGCTGCTGGTGCTTCTGCTGCTACTGCTGGTGCTCCTGGTGTTGCTACTGCTGGTGCTTCCCCTGCTGGTGCTGCTGCTGGTGTTGCTGGTGCTGCTGGTGCTTCTCCTGCTGCTGCTGGTGTTGCTGGTGCTGCTGGTGCTTCTCCTGTGCTGTTGCTGTGGTGGACCAGCCCCAAGGCCCTCAAAGCCCTGCTGCTGAAGGCCCTGAAGCCCCTGCCAGAGGGAGGAAGAGGCAAGGCAAGGAGAAGGGGGAGAGGAAACAGTACTCCATTTCTGAGGACCATGAGGTGCTGGAATGACTGAGGGAGAACGAGTACCTCTGGAGGAAGGGCCACAGGCTCTATTGTGACACCAAGCGGAAGCAGGAAGCGGGGAGAGAGAAGGCGGAGAGCCTGGGCTACACTTCAGATGTCCTCCTGGGGTGGTGGAAGCATATGCACACCTGGTATGGCAAGCTGCACCTGAAGAAATCCGGGCAGGCCGCAGACCTGGAGTGGGTAGGAACAGGTTCAGCTGGGCCCGGAGGGTGGTGCAGAAGAGCTGTGATCCTCTCCTCCATCGCCTGGTACTGGGCCTCGGGCATGTCCATGAGGGTCTGGCTCACGTACGTGATGAAGGGCTTGCGGTTGGAGGATGGTATGTCAAAGTGGACCAGCTGGGAGAGGAGATCTGTGCTGGCTTTGATTGTGTCCCTGATCTCCAAGAGGACAGTGTGGTTCTGTCCCTCCGGTCTGCCTCTCTGCCTGCTTTCTGTGGAGGTGGAGCTGGGTGTGGGTGTGGGTTGGTCTCTGGTGGCTGCCTCTTCTTGCTCCATCTGAGATGGGATCCTCCACATCCTCTGGCATGGGGAGTGCAGCTGTTGGGGGGGTTCTCTGTCGTGGGGCCCTCCAAAGACACCTTCCTGGACATGGTAGCTGTCTCCTGGGTGGAAGAGGAGTGGCTCTCTGTGGGCTGTCTGAGGGAGAGGGTTGACAGGGGGGCTGCTCCTCGGTGGCGGATATCACCCTCCAGGAAGCTGCACCTGGCCATGACATAGGTCTCCTGGTCAGTGAGCTTGACAGCGGCCTGCCCGGATTTCTTCAGGTGCAGCTTGCCATACCAGGTGTTCATGTGCTTCCACCATCCAAGGAGTACATCTGAAGTGTATCCCAGGCTCTCCGCCTTCTCTCTCCACACTGCCTGCTTCCGCTTGGTGTCGCGATAGAGCCTGTGGCCCTTCCTCCACAGGTACTCGTTCTCCCTCAGCCATTCCAGCACCTCCTCCTCATGGTCCTTGGAAATGGAGTACTGTTTCCTCTCTCCCTTCTCCTTCCCTTGCCTCTTCCTCCCTCTGGCAGGGGCTTCAGGGCCTTCAGCAGCAGGGCTTTGAGGGCTTTTGGGCTGGTCCACCACAGCAGCAGCACAGGAGAAGCACCAGCAGCACCAGCAACACCAGCAGCAGCAGGAGAAGCACCAGCAGCACCAGCAACCAGCAGCAGCACCAGCAGGGGAAGCACCAGCAGCAGCAACACCAGGAGCACCAGCAGCAGAAGCACCAGCAGCTTCAGAGTCAGCGCCAGGGGGTGGGATAGTGGTTCTGTCCTTCTTGCCAGGGCTGACAGGAGTAGGCACAGGCTTCCTCTTCTTCCCCATGGTGTTCTCTCAAGATGTCTCTGGCAGCAGATCTTTCCTCTGAATGGTGACCTGCTTGCGAGCTGCATCCTTTTATATCCATGGAGCTTACGCAATTCATCCTCCCCGCATGCGCAGTGAACACTTTGCATCTGCTAGGCATCCGCTATGCATCCTATAGGCGTCCGTCACGCATCCGCGTCATCCACTACGCATCCGCTACGCATCCATTCCTTCCACTACGTGTCCCCTTCACTGTTCTCCCCCGGAAGCCCTGCGGATGTGTCATCCGCTTCCATCCGCCTTCATCCGCTAGGCTTCCTACGGACATCCACTTTACATCCCCGCTACATCCTCCCCACGTCCGTTCCTTTCCGTTGTTGTCAGCTCTGTTTATGCAAATTTGGGGCACTTTTGAGAGCAGATAACAATGGATGGAAAATTTGCTCATCTACTGTGTCCTTTTTACATACATTTTGCATCCCTCGGCCAGTGTGACCTAGCCTTTATGGGGGAGGAAAAGGCCCTGATTCCCTTAGCTGCAGCTGGGAAAACAATATAAGTGGAGCGTTTGCACATGGCTCCTTGCTGGAAGCAAAGTGTGCATTATCTTTGTCAAGGTTTATCTGGGTTTTGGTGTCCTCCCAACTGTGGTTGCTATATTATCCTTTGAAAGTCTGCAATTTATCATCCTGGCCTGCTGTGTTAATTAGTTCAGTGTAGTTTGTGCTGTTTTTTTTAATTTCTAATTATCTTTGCTTTGGGTTAGGACTGCATTTCTTGCCTTAGTAGACTTTTTTTTAAGAGTTTGATATCCAGCTGAGGATAATTGGACATTGGGGGCCAAGTTGGAGGCATTAAAGGAAATTTATTCTAGTTCTGTGACTTTGTTATTTTTGTGTCAAGCCCCAGGTCATCACAAGCCGGCTGGCATGACACAATCTCTACAACTGGAACAATTTTTCACTTTCCTTTTTCCTGAAATGAACTCATTTCCTTGAAAGGAAGAGAAAAAAAAAAACCATACGCGCACACACACACACTTCTGCCTTTCTCCACTTCTCTCGAGTCTTTCCTTCTCTCAAGTCTTTCTTCTCTTAAGGTCTCTTATTTTATAACAATCATCCATTCTTCCTCATCTTTGTGTCTATTTTTTTAACCACTCATACCACTTATCCCATATTAGATAATATTCGGAATCCTTCTTGTCTTTCATTTCCAATGTGAGCTATTTAAATTTTTTATTTTATTTTTAATACGAAACAATCCATCTTCCATTCAGTGGTGTATCATCTGGATACACAAATATCTTGTGCAATAAAAATGAGAATTTACAGCCTTATTCATTACATTAATATGAATTCTCCACTCTTGATTTAATACTGATATACATAATATATCTTAATTATTATAACAATCCTCACCTTAACATATTTAATTCTAGTAACCTATTTTCTATATTGCACTGGTCTTCTTTGGTTTTTAACTTTCATATTTACTCTCTAGCCATCGATAAAATAGCTCTCTTGTCATATAATACTCAGTTTGTTCCTTCTCTTTAATTGCAAGAGTTAACCTGCTCATTTCTGCACAGTCTAATATTTTCCTGATCACCTGAACCCTGATTTAAACTGAATTATTAGCCCACATTCAGAGCTTGCATTATATTTCCGAGTCCTTAAAAGAACTGGAGAGGCTGGGTATAGGCACAATGGATTAAATCTGCAAGGAACATCCCAGGAGTTGATTATAAACTTTAACTTTCTATATTGAGTAGTAGATCATCAACCCAAAAAATTCCTAGACACTTGGGTAGGCATATTGTCCAGAGGCAATAAAGCAACCCACCTGCTTGTAATTTTTCTTTTTAATGTTTCTTTTAATGTTTTTATTGTACATTTTCCATTATTGTTTATCATATTTCCAATTTTGCAACATCTGTGTACTGGCTATATTAAGTCCCTTGATGTAAAAATGCATCATAGTATACCTCCTAGTTATAACTATTGCTCTCATGGCCATCTGTCTGTATCTATATTCCATATCTATATTTAAAAGGGAAATATCACTCATGCATCATCACAAAATCTTCAGAACTGTAAAGCCTACAAACTTGAAATTTGCCTCATTTGTTCCTCTTGGCTTCTAGGTGCTCATTAAGAAAGGATTTTTCAAAATGACCATCAGAGCATTTAAAGTATTTCCTATATTATTATTATTATTCACATGCTCTGATGCTAAGGAGTTTGACTCCCCCTCCCCACCTGAAAAGAAATCTCTTCTAAATGCAAAACACAAGCAGAGGAGAGGAGTTTCAGTTTCAGTTTCAGTTTCACAGCACCAAGCAGCTTTAGGACAGAATAGTGGAGCTAAGCCCCGCCCAGGCTCCTTGCTGTCTCCTTCTTGCTCACACAACAAATATTCTTTCAGCTTCCAAACAGCCCTCCACTCTCTCATACCCTGACAGGATGCTAGCCAGATGAATACTGATGGACGCTGGTAGCCAGAGGCAGAATTTTCTCCTCCTTATTTTCCTCCCCAAAGAACTAAGCCCCACCACATAGTTTTGTAGTGAAGCATGGGTATCCAGTTAGTACAATATAATCTCTTTTAATTACATAGTGCTGTACATCATAATTAAAACTGGTTTTTTATGTATTTGTACCATATTACACTATTATATTTACCAATCTATATATTTTAAACTATATTCACATACAGTCCAATAGTAGCATTGCTTACATTGTGTATTCTTACGTGTTTCTATGTATCTGTATTCATTTCTATTTTGTTAATCTTCTGTCATTGTTGAATATTAATCTCTGCACCTGTTATTTAGCCATTTATACAATAGAGCAAGGTGTAACAAAATTAACAGAGTCAGGAGGGACCTGGGAAGTCTTCTAGTCCACCCCCCTGCTCAAGCCAGAAGCCCTATACTATTTCATACAAATGGTTGTCCAATCTCTTCTTAAAAGCCTCCAGTGATGAAGCAGCCACAAGAAGAAGAAAGAAAAAAAATTAAATAAGGAAATCTCTATTTTGCAATTTCCCTTTAACCACCCAATGAAGCAGTGTCTCCATTTCTGAGCTGGATTAAAAAACTTGAAACGAGCGAATGTCCCTTTAAGGATCTGCTTTTAAGAGTCAGGGGGCGAGAAGGAGAACTGGTTTCTTCGAAGGGGCAAGGAGATTTCTCACCAGAAGGGCTACCAGGAGGAAGAGGGATGGGGAGAACTGGTGATGGCAAGACCACACACAACTTGCAAGTGTGCTTTTTGGGCACTTGACGTAAAACTGTCCTTTTGCTGAGATTTCTTCCCTGTCCCTTGAAGGGAACTTCCTTCCTTAGCTGACCACCATTGTTGGAAATCAGCAGTTGCAATCCCCGTAGTTGTGAAACAGGAAATACAGAAAAATTGAAGAAGAGGAAAAAAATGATTTTCGGAATGCAGAAAAGAGCAACCAGGATGATTTAGCTCTCTTAGCGGAGGCTAAAACAAATGAAGAATGGTTGCAAGAACTGGGTATGTCAAGTTGAATGAAAAGAAGGGCCAGGGGAGATAGGATACCATCTTCCACTATTTGAAGGGCTGCCCCAAAGAAGAGGCAGTCAAGCTATTCTCCAAAGCCCCTGAAGGCAAGACAAGAAGTAACGGATGGAAATGAATCAAGGAGAGAAGCAACCTAGAACTAGGGAGAAATTAATTTAATTAAGGACAATTAATCAATGGAACAACTTGCCTCTAGAACTTGTGGATGCTCCATCACTGGAGCTCTTCAAGAAGAGATTGGACAACCATTTGTACAGGGTTTCTTGCCTGAGCAGGGGGGTTAGACTAGAAGACCTCCAAGGTCCCTTCCAACTCTGTTATTCTATTCTACTCAAGGAGAGAAGCAAGTTAGAACTAAGGAGAAATTTCCTGACTGTAGAACAATTAACCAGTGGAACAACTTGTCTCCAGAAGTTGTGAATTCTCTAACATTGGAAGTTTTTAAGAAGAGATTGGATAACCATTTGTCTGAAATAGTAGAGGCTTTCCTGCCTGGGGAAGACTAGGGGTTTAGACTAGAAGACCTCCCAGGTCCCTTCCAACTCTTTTATTCTGCCTTAAAATAGGTTTATATAGTCCAGGTTGCTGAAGGTTAGGTTCAATACTCTCAGCCACAGAAGCTCCAACCGCATGAGTTAAACGAAAACAAATAATATAAAGCCATAAACAGTAATAAAGAGATGAAACAATGGAAATAATCAAAAGAAGAATAAGAGGGAAAAGAAAAGCATAGCATAGCAATAAATAGCAGGAAGTAGATGAAATAATGAAAATTATAAAATACAATTAATAAAGAAAGAGAAATTTAATCCTATGTAGTACTAGTCATCAACAGATGAAGTAATGAAAATAATGAAAAAGGAAAGCGAAACCAAATTAAAAAATTAATAGAAAAAAAACATTATTAGGTGAAATAATGAAAATGATAAGAAGAAAAGGTAAATGAACATAAATTAAAGGCAGTCCTCAGCTTATGATCACAATTGAGGCCAGAATTTCTGTTGCTAAACTCTTGTTAACAGTTGTTAAGTGAATTTTGCCCCATTTTGCGAGTTTTCTGACCACTGTTGTTAAGTGAATCACTGTGGTTGTTAAGTGAGAAACATGGTTGTTAAGTGAATCTGGCTTCCCCATGGATTTTGCTTGTTAGAAGGTCGCAAAAGGTTAAACATAACCTCCCCAGGATTCTGCAACCGTCATAAATATGCATCAGTTGCCAAAGCATCTGAATTTTGATCATATGACCACAAGGAGGCCTCAATGCTGAAAACAGCTCATTGGTCATTTTTTTCAGGGCTGTCATAACTTTGAATGGCCACTAAGTGAACTGTTGTAAGTCGAGGACTACCTATAAGGACAGTAATCAAGAGACAATAAAGGAAAGACCACCAGATCTATGAAAAAATAATAAAAGAAATTAAGGCTAGATTTGAATTGATACGATGTCCCCTTGTGGCCTTTGGCGGGAGGTGACCATCAGAGTGCGCATAGTTTGACCATGTGAGACCACCCAGGAGCATATAGAACAAACAGAGGTTTGTATTGGAATAGTGGTTTATCTACAAAGAATATATATGTACACATTCCTTAGTCAGACCTCAAACAAAAAGCAATCAGCAATTACACATGGAGAGAGAGAGATATGCTCCAACTGGGCCTCTTCTTATTACAGGCTCTTAAAGTGATATCAGCCCAAAAACCTTGCTGACACCTTCCCAGCATTACATCATCGTAGCAGCTGGTCAGCTCTTAAATCTTTACCTTGATACTCTTTCATTCTCTCTTATCTATCTGTCTGTCTATCTCTATCATCTATCATCATCCTATCTATCTGTCTGTCTGTCTGTCTATCGATCTCTATCAGTATCTATCAATCTCTATCACTATCTATCTATCCTATCTCTATCATTTCTGTCTGTCTATCTCTCTATCTCTCTATCACTATCCTATATCATTTCTGTCTGTCTGTCTATCAGCCACCCACTCACCTGTCTGTCTATCTATCTATCATCTATCTCAGAGTGCACACAGTATGTCTATGTGAGACCACCCAGGAGCAAATACAGCAAAGAGAGGTTTGTATTTAAACAGTGGTTTTATCTGCAATGAATATATACAGACATGTTCCTTAGTCAGACCTCAAACAAGCAGCAAGCAACAAGTACAGCAGGGAAGCACACATGGAGAGAGAGATATACCCCCAAAGGGCCTCTTCTTATTACAGGCTCTTAAAGAGATATCAACCCCAAAACTTTGCTGATTCATATGCAGCATTACATCATTGTAGCAGCTGGTCAGCTCTTTTAGGCATGAATAAGCACACAATTGTGCCTACCGTCCCTGTCCTATTGTCCCCAAGTATTAGTTCCTATTTCTTATATTTAAACCTAAGTTTATTCTTATTTCTATTGTATTGTAAGCTTTTAACAAAATAAATAAATAAAAAATAAAAATAAATATTTACCCTAACGGCACCCATGTTGTTTACCTGACACAGGTAAATGCGGTGTCCCCTGGCAGGTGCCGAACGCCCGCATCGACCCCGAGAACAGCAGCGACAGGAGGCTGCGATATGCCTGCCTGAAGAACTTCAAGAGGAAAGCTGGCAAGTCCAACCTTGTCGTTTGCGAGCAAGACCCAACCACCCGGGAGTTCAGATGGAGTCCACCGGTGCTGGTTTGCATCAGTGAGTATTGTGGCCGTGGGCTAGAAGATCCCATAGCATCATCTCCAAGGCAGCTGCGTGTGGAGATCCTTAGAAAGCCAGACCTCCAAACCGCTGGAGGGCATCGTGTTGAGGAAAGTGGGTTTAACTGTAGACCAGACCGGCAACTTTAAGCATGGCCGGCTAGGGAATTCTGGGAGTTGAAGTCCACAAGATTTAACTTTTTTGTAAAGAACAAAATAAAAGTGCAGAAAATGGCAACTAGGATGATTAAAGGCCCCAAGACAAAGGGAGGGAGGGAGGAAAGAAGGAAGAGGAAGGGACAGAGGAAGTAAGGAAGGAGAACAGAAAGGGGAGGGAGGGAGGGAAAGAAGTAAGGACAAAGAAAGGAGTGAGAAATAGACAAGAAGAAGGAAGGAAAGGAAAGGACAAGAGGAAGGGAGGAGAACAGGAAGGGAGGAGGGAAGGGAGGGAGTGAAGGAAGGAGAGAAAAAGGAAGGGAGGGAGGGAAGAAGAAAGGGAAGGAGGAAGAAAGGAAGGAGAACAGAAAGGGGGGAAGGGAGGAGAGAAGGAGGGAATGAAGGAAGAAAGGAAGGAAAGAGAAACACAGAAAGAAAGAGAAACACAGAAAGGAAGGGAGGGAAGGAAGAAGAAAGGAAGGAAGAGAAAGGAGAAGGAAGAAAAGAAGGAAAGGGAAGGGGGAGGGGGAAGGGAGATGATAGATAGATAGATAGATAGATAGATAGATAGATAGATAGATAGATAGATAGATAGATAGA
>BLBF01000055.1:2203068-2213100 GCA_015471245.1 Laticauda colubrina | reverse complement strand
AGAGAAAGAGAGTCAGAGAGAAAGAGAGATAAAAAAACACACAGAGATAAACAGAGAGAGAGAGAGAGAGAAAGAGACAGAGAGACAAAGAGACAGAGAGAGAGACAAAAAGACACAGAGAGAGAAACAGAGAGACAGAGAGAAAGAGACAGAGACAAAAAGACACAGAGAGAAACAGAGAGAGAGACAAAGAGACAGAGAGAGAGAGACAGAAACAAAGAGAGAGCATTTATACATTTTTCTTTAATATACATAAGTGCTCAGTAAACCACTGTTTACTTTAATTGTCTGGGTCAATTTACTTATACATAATAATAGTGACAATAATATTATTTACTTGTAGGTAGTAGTATTCTTCCAACTTCTAATTTCTACCTCTATTATCTAACCATTGATAAAAAAAATCCCATGTTGAAAAATATTCTCTATCTTCCTTATCCTTTACCTTTAATGTCAACCTATCCATTTCCGCACAATCTATTTTTTTTACTTATATTTTCACTGTGGGAGTTTCCTCATTTTTCCAGTGTTGTGCAGATACAGTTCTCGCTGCTGTCAAAACATACAGCATAGCATTGCTGCATGCTTTGTTATTTTTGTAATCATATAGCTACAACAAAAACATTTCTGGCTTTAAATTTATATGTCGCTTTATCATTTCCTATAACCATGTGTATATTTTCATCCAATTTTGGGGGAGTAGGGGAGACTTTGGGCATGTCCACCGCATATGGTGGTATGAGCCTTGTATCTGATTCCATCTCCAACATTTGGTGGACATGTTTTTAAACATCTTTGCTTTGCTGGATTTTAATCTTTAATAAGCCGGGGATTTTAACCTTTTAATCTTTACCATAAATGGGCTGTGGCCCACCAGCTGCCAGTAGAACTGGTGGCAAACTCAGACAATGAGGAGGTTGGAGAAGAACTTGGGCCAATTCTGGAGTCTGGAGAAGATTCTGATGGATGGTCAGCGTTGGACACAGAGATAGAGCCAGGGCCATCCGACTATCATGCCCCTTTCGGAGTCTGAATCCAAGGAGGAAGACGAACAGCTGACAGGGAGTGTGGCTCCACTGGCTGTGGAGGAGGCTGGGGAATGGCAAAATCCAGCTGGGCAGAGCAGGGGAGAGGCAGAACAAGGGAGAGCCACATTCCCACTCCCTGTCAGCTGCTCGTTTTCCTCCTCAGATTCAGGCTCCCACAGGGACATGACACCACACCTCACTCACCGGGGGTGCAATCTTGGGCCTCATCCACCAAGATGCCATCGTAGTTGGAAAGAGAAGGCTTCTGGAGTTGCCAAAGTTTCAAGTAACCTAAAAGGCACAAGACCGGTGCTTAAAATCATGATCACTGTACAAAAAACCCCAACACTGCATAATTTTGGGTTCTTGGTCTCCTGCAGAATCACAGCCCATGGTTATTTCAAAAAGGAAGCATCTGTTATAATGACCATTTCCTAGACTCAAACTCATTGTCTCCTGGTGATTGGCCCAAACTCACCCAGTTGGTGAGTTCTTCATTCTTAAGGCAGGCCTAGAACTCACTGTCTTCTAGTGACTTACCCAAACTTACCCAGGTGGCTTTCATGCTTAAGGTGGGACTAGAACTCACAGTCTCCTAGACTAGAGCTCACTGTTTCCTGGTGATTGGCTCAAATTCACTCAACTGGCTTTCATGCCTTAGGCGGGACTAGAACTCGCTGTCTCCCGGTGATGGGCCCAAAGTCACCAGCTTGCCTACATGCTTTAAGGCAGGTCTAGAACTCACTGTCTCCTTGTCTAGAACTCACTGTTTCCAACTCACTTTGGGTGATTGGCCCAAAGTCACCTAGTTGGCTTTCATGCTTTAAGGCAGGACTAGAGCTCACTGACTCCTGGTGATTGGCCCAAAGTCACCTGGCTAGCTTTCATGCCTAAGGCAGGACTAGAACTCACCGTCTCCTAGACTAGGGCTCACTGTTTCTGGTGATTGGCCCAAATTTACCCAGTTGGCTTTCATTCTTAGGGTGGGACTAGAACTCACCGACTCCTGGTGATTGGTCCAAGGTCACCCAGCCAGCTTTATGCCAAAGGCAGGACTAGAATTTCCCTCCATGAAGAAAATCGCCCCTTTATTATTTTTTTCTTCCTGTTTCTTCAGCAGAGCTAAATGCCCCCAACCTCCCTTCACATATTCCCACTTACCGTCGTGCATCATTCTGTGCGCCATCTCCTGGGTTGGGCCCAGCGTCTTCATCTTGCTCCATATTAGTTTCGCTTCTTCCACAATGATCTAGAAAGCAAAAAAGTCGGTAAGAAGATCTTGCTGGTGAAAAAGATCAAATCCAAAGTTCTCTCCTCTAGGCTGCCCAGAGATCTTGGAGGTCTGGATCTACAGCTAGTCCTCAACTTACAACCATAAAAGAGTGCCAAATTTCCACTGCTAAGCAAGACAGTTGCTAAGTCAGATTTTGCCCCATTTTACGGCCGTTCTTGGCACAGTTGTTAAGGGAATCTGCGATGACCCAGGGTGGGATACAAGATAGAATCACAGAAAACAAATGAAGCTCCTTTTATTCCTTCAGTTTGCTTCCAAGCTCCGAATATCTTTGATGGAAGACAAAAAACACTCCCACACAAACGGTTACACAAAGAAGGAAAAAAGCAACACAAACCAGACAAGGTAAAGGACTGGAGGATGTCCACAGATAACACACATTGGGAAGGACGCCAAACTCAGAGAGGAACCATAAACTAGAGATATTTCCATGCTTTGTTTCCAGCATTCGCCAGTACGCAGGTCCGTCCACTTATTCAGTTGTCACAGCTGCAGCCCATGAAGGCGATCAGGGCCCTTTCTTCCCCCGTAGACCATGCCACTCATGTTTCTCCCTTATCCGCTCCTCCCTGCGTGGCCTAGGATGGAGAGGGGATGGCCCTGGGTCTTTCTCTGAGTGCCTAACCAGCCTCTGCCCTTCCCCAGCCTCCTGCACAACCTCCAGAGCCACACTTCCACTCCCTGTCGGCTGTTCCTCCTCTCCCTCAGAGTCAGTCTCCACTAGAGGCATGACAGAATCACTGCAAGTTCATCACACGGTTATTAAGTGAATCTGGCTGCCCCCGTGGACTTTGCTGCTCAGAAGGTCATAAAAAAGGATCATGTCACCCCAGGGGACTGTAACTGTCATAAATAAGAGGTAGTCCCTGACTTACGACCACAATAGAGCTCAACATTTCCATTGTTAAGCAAGACAGTTCTTAAGTGAAGTTTGCCCCACGTTGCAACCTTTCTTGCCGTGGCTGTTAAGAGAATCACTGAAGTGAAGGAAGGAATGCCGTTCTTAAGTGAATCTGGATTCCCCGTGGACATTGCTTGCCGGAAGGTTGCAAAAGGGGGAATCCCCGTTGAGGTCAGGAACTGTCATAAATATGAGTCAGTTGCCAGTGTTGATCAAATGACCCTGGGGATTGCTGCAACGGTGTGATGTAACTCACTTTTTGCTGTGGTGTTGTAACTTTGAATGGTCACTAAATGAACTATTGTAAGTCAAGGACATCCTGTACGTGTTAGAGGCAAAGGGTCTGAATATGGAATCATGTGAGCATGGGGGAATGCTTCAATGGTCGTGTGAAAAATATGGTCCTAGGACCGTGATGGCGAACCTATGGCACGCGAGCCCCAGCCAAACTAGCCTGCACTGCGCATGCGCATGCCTCCCAGCTGATTTTCAGCCCATTTGAGGCCGTTTTTGCCCTCCTGGAGGCTCAAGGGAAGCCTCTGCAGCCTTGGGAGGCCGAAAAATGGGCCTTCCGGAAATACCGGAAGTGCTGAAATGGGCCCATTATCTGGCCTCCCAAGGCTTCCCTTGAGCCTGCGGGAGGGCAAAAATGGCCTCCCCCGTGCTCCAGAGACCCTCCAGAGGCTAAAAACAGGCACTTCTGGTTTTTCCAGAAGGCCCGTTTTTCGGTCTCCAGAAGCTGCAGAGGCTTCCCGCGAACCTCCAGGAGTACGACAGCCTCCCCCGGGCTTCAGAGGCCCTCTGGAGGCTGAAAACGGGCAAAGGCTTTTCTCGAGCCTCCAGGAAGGCGAAAACAGCCTCTAACAGGCCGAAAATCAACTGGGAGGCACACGCATGTGCAGTGCAGGTAACATGGCAGGGCGGGGGTGTTGTGCGTACATTGGTGTGGGGGGGGGCCCGTGCACTTTCGGCACACAACAAAAAAGGTTCTCCATCACTGTCCTAAGTCTTTTTTTTCCGGACTGTCATAACTTCAAACGGTCACTGAACAAATGCTTGTAAGTCGAGGATTGCCTGTCCCTGGTCCCGAGAAACAAACACTCACGTGCTTTTCACATTCCTCCACAAGGACGTTTTGTCCACGGTTGTTCTTGCACCAAATGGGTGTGTGCTCCATGGTGATTGTCACATCCGCTGAGGCGAAAAAGGAAGTGAGGGTCTGAACGACTGTCTTGCCTCTGATGAACGGAGACTGTCCCTGGCGATTGGAGAGGACGAAGCTGACCATATAGGAGGTCAGCGAGCCCGGGTTAAGCTTCTGTCTGTAACTGCAGCAAAATGAAAGAGGGAAGATGGAATTAATCATCATCCCCTTTCAATGACCCCGTAATCTCTTGCGGGTGTGGAGTTTGGGCAATTGAATGGAGCTGAGTGTTTTATTGGCCGGATGCCCTTCCTTTCGGCAATGAGGAGTTTTATTCAGCAGATATATTCTCATTTTGTGCTCAGAGAGGGAAATATCTGCCTCTAACTAGGATTGAACTCACTGCCTCTGGACTGTGAGGCAAGAGTTCCACCTTTAGGCCACCGCACCACTCTAAATAAAATTGAATAAATCATCATCATCATTTTAACAACCCCATAATCCCTTGTGGGGTGGAGTCTGGGCAACTGAATGGAGCTGAGATGAGATTACTGGCTGGATGCCCTTCCTGTTGCCAATGAGTTTTATTCGGCAGATATATTCTCATTGTGCTCGGAGAGCGAAATATCTGCCTCTACCCAGGATCGAACTCACAGACTCCTGACTGTGAGGCAAGAGCTCCACTTCTAGGCCACCCCACTGGAAGGTGGAAGTAATCCTGATGTTAAATCTCTGCTCATTTGGGTGTGGATTGCTAGCGAGGAGCTTGTAGGAGATGTCCAGGTTGAGCCTGAAGGAAGGGTGAAAGGCGTCATAAGTCATGAGTCCCTGCGTGCCCACAAGAGGTCAAAAAAAGATGTTGAGACTCTGGAAAGAGTGCAGTGAAAATTAACCAAGATGATTAAGGAACTGGAGGCTAAACCATATGAAGAATGCAATTGCAGGAACTGGGCCTGGCTAGTCTGGTGAAGAGAAGGACCAGGAGAGACATGAGAGCATCTTCCAATATTTGAGGGGCTGCCCCAGAGAGGAGGAGGAAGGGGGTCAAGCTGTTTTCTAAAGCGCCTGCAGGCCAGACAAGGAATAATGGCTGGAAACCCATAAAGGAGAGATTCATCCTGGAAATAAGGAGAAACTTTCTGACAGGGAGAGCTATTAATCCATGGAACAGAAGTTGCCTTCGAAAGTTGTAGGAGTTTCATCACTTTTCAAGAAGAGATTGGACTGCCATCTGTCAGGGATGGTTTAAGGTCTGTCTCCTGCTTAGGCCTGGGGTTGGACTAGATGACCTACAAGGTCCCTTCCGACTCTGTTAATCTGACTTCATCTGACTTTAATGGACAAAAGGACCAGGGGAGACAGGATAGCAGTCTTCCAATATCTGAGGGGCTGCCACAGAGAAGAGGAAGGGGTCAAGCTATTCTCCAAAGTACCCGTAGGTCAGACAAGGAATAATGGGTAGAAACTGAACCAGGAGAGATTTTTCAACCTGGAAATAAGGAGAAACTTTCTGACAGTGAGAACAATCAACTCATGGAACAGAAGTTGCCCTTGGAAGTTGTGGGAGATTCATCCTTAGAGGCTTTCAAGAAGAGACTGGACTACCATCTGTCAGGGATGGTTTAAGGTCTGTCTCCTGCTTAGGCCTGGGGTTGGACTAGATGACCTACAAGGTCCCTTCCAACCTCTGTTAACCTGTTATTATTCTGTTATTCAGAAGTTGTGGGCGTTTCATCCCTGGAGGCTTTTAGGAAGAGACTGGACAGCTCCACTCTGTCAGCAACAATATATGGTCTCCTGCTTGGGTGGGGATGGGGGGTGGACTAGATGACCTACAGGTTCCCTTCCAACTTCCCTTCCATTCTTCCCTCAACCATGATGTCCCTAACTCGGCCACTGCGCTGATTCCCTTTAACGTGGCCAGCAAGGTTGTAGAATTGGGGGGGGGGGGGGGAACGACTCATTTCACCACTGTCACATTCAGCGGCCGAAACGTTGAGCTCAATGGTGGTCGTACATCAAGGATTAAGTCCCATGGACTTCCGGTGGCATTTCCATCGAAGACGGATGGAAGACCGCAATCGTGCACTGCTTTGATCTGTGCTTATCTTTTGGATCTGATAACCCCAATGAGAGAAAAATTATAAGATACTCTTTTATAATGGATCTTATACAGCAAGATTAGAAAATTCTTTGGCTCATTTTGCATATAAAATAGACTAGAAGATTCTTTCTTCCACTCCTTTCTGATGCTCTTGCTAGCTTTCTCTGTCTTTGCATAAAACCCCCTCCCTTTTGTTGTTTCTACTGAAAAAAAAATATCACCCTAGCCAAGGCCAAGTTACCCTAGCCTGGTCATTGACAGACACATGATACATTCCACAGATACATAATAGACTGTTAAGAAAACAGGAAGATCTGCCCAGGCTATGAAGAATAAACAAGATAAGAACATCCGTCTAAGGTAAAAGCCTGGCAGCCCAGCAATAAATATAAGATATAACACTGAGGTACAGGAAACAATATCATGCTGACCTCAAGTTGGTAGTTTAGCATATAGAAAATAAGGGGGTGCAAGGGGAGGGCTTTCTAGGCATGGCGTGTTCTGTGCAGGGGTATAAAATGTATTGTTCAAGCAGTGAAATTTGCTCTCCTTGTACTCAATCCACTTGGAGAAGGGTCTTGGGGGCCGCGTTTGCAAGCGCTTTTCTTTCCCTCAATAAATCTTTGAAATTGTGAACCAGAGACTTGTCTTCGCATTGTGAGTATTTCTATAATTATTGAGGATCTTAAATCTCACACCGAGAAGCAAAAGTAAAGAGCCTTCGTTTAAGAGTGTGGCAGCAGTGAATGGAAAACAAGAGGAAATGATAAGGTAAATAAAAAGCCGGATTATAAAAGGATTATAATGGAATTAAGAGACCATATTTGGAATAAGACACAGGAACTGGCATTCATTAGGCATTGGACAGAATGAGGACTAAGTCCCGATAAAAGAAGACGGGGGTCACTTACTGTCTGCCGACTTCTGCAAACGCTAAAGAGTGGATGGTTTTACAGGTGACGTTGGCGGGGAAAACCTGCGACGCCTGGTTGGCAATGGTCCTGTTGAACGCCAAGTACAGGAAGTTCTGCTTGGACCACTTCATGGCGTACTGGATCAGAGTGGATGTTTTGCCAGTGCCTGCGTGAAAAATTACAAACATTTCAGTCCTTCTGGGTTGTTTGTTTTGTTGTTTTTTTTAGTAAGACCACACCTGGAATCCTGCATAAGTGGTGGAGGGGCCTCGTCCAGGGGTCGCTAATCAGTTGGCAGGAAGATCACTGGTGGTCCACGACAAAATGTTGGTGGTCCGCAGAGAAATGTCCCCCCCAAACCAATCAATCCCGGCTGCACGGGAACACAAGGCTGCGCCACCCACATGGCCCGCGGGAACCACAGGGCTTGCATTGCGAACACGAGGGAGTGAGGGGAGGAGGGAAAGGGCGGAGGGGTGAAACTTGCCCCACGCGCCCCATGCGCCTGGCCTGGCCACCGGGCTGCTTATTTCTGCTTCTTTCTTCTTCCGCTTTTGGCTGCACGCAAGGAAAGCAGCCAAAGTCTTTCTTTCTCTCCCCCAAACTCCGCCAGAAATGAGGCCTCCTGCTCCAAGAGGCTGCAAAGACTCATTTCCGGCAGAGTTTGGGGGAGAGAAAGAAAGACTGCTGCGGCTTCTGCTGCTTTCCTTGCATGAAGCCATGAGCAATGAGTGGAAACTAATCCAGGAGAGGGAGCAACCTGGAACTAAGGAGAAACTTCCTGAGAGTGAGAACAATTAATCAGTGGAACTACTTGCCTCCAGAAGTTGTGAAGGCTCCAACACTGGAAGTTTTAAAGTAGAAATTTGATAACCATTTGTCTGAAGTGGTTTAGGTATCCTGCTTAAGCAGGGGGTTCAACTAGGACACCTCTGAGGTCTCTTCCAACTCTATTATTCTGCTATTCTTCTTCCTTCTTTCCCTTCCTTCCTTTCCACCCTCACACCCTCCCTTTCTTTCCTTCCTTCCTTCCTTTCCTCCCTCCCTCCTTTCCTTCCTTTTCTCCCTCCCTTCCTTTTTTCCTTCTTTCCTTCCTTTCCTCCCTCCCTCCCTTCTTTCCCTCCTTTTCCTTCCTTTCTTTCCTCCCTCCCTCCTTTCCTTTTCTTCCTTCCCTCCTTTCCTCCCTCCCTCCCTCCTTTCCTTCCTTTCCTCCCTCCCTTCTTTCCTTCCTTTCTTCCCTCCCTTCCTTCCTTCCCTCCCTTCTTTGCTTTCCTTTCCTTCCTTTCCTCCCACCCTCCCTTTTCCATCACTGGAGGTTTTTAAGAAGAGATTGGAAAACCATTTGTCTGAAATGGTATAGGTTTCCTGCCTGAGAAGGGGTTGGACTAGAAGACCTCCAAGATCCCTTCCAACCCTGTTATCCTTATTCTTAAGAATCTTCTGGGCTCAAGGTACCTTACTTGCTAAAGCCACAATTTTTACCCGCTCTCCAGGTGCAAGGGGGTGGTTTAAGATCTGTTGCTGTTCACTAGTAGGTTGTAAAACAGGCCTGTGGAGGAACAGAAGTAGTAGTTATCCATGTTTGTGAACCTTGTGTAAGATCACGGGTATGAACAGGCCCTGCTAGGCTACTAGTCCTCAATTTTACAACCCCAAGGGAGCCCAACCGTTTCTGTTGCTAAGCGAGATTACGGTTGAGTGGGTTTTGTCCCATTTTGTGACCATTTTGTGCATGGTTAAGTGGCTTCCCCATTGAGACTCAGCAATGCGACACACACATCCCGCCGGGACGCCGCAACGGTCGTAAGTATGAATCCGTTGTCTGCATTTGGATCATGTGCTCACAGGAATACTGCAATGGTCGTGTGAAAAACGGTCATAAGTTTCTTTTTTTTCAGTGCTGTTGCAACTTCAGTCACTAAACGAAACAGTTGTAAGTCGAGAACTTACCTATATTAACCTAATTAAGTTCATGTACCCACCTGAGACCTCCTTGACTGCTGGATAATTTGGGATTATGTTCGACGGCCGGGCTGCAGGAGAAATTTTCCAGGTGATACAGGCAATAAAAAACATTGTAGTGAAGCCTAGAAGGAATACAGAAAATAAGGGGGAAAATGAAAATGAACCTCAAGAGTAAAAACTCTTCAACTGCATAAAATCCAGGAAAAAAATAAATTCAGAGACGGGGAATAAACACACCTCAGTGGATTTCTACTTGAAGGAACCATCTCTTGAAAGCAGCAGCATCATTCTTGCAGATGCATGAGAAAGCCTGAGCAGTTTCAGCTGCTTTAAAGAATAGGTGTTTTATATTTACTTAGGATTGGTATCCTGCCTTGATTATTTTGGCACCTAATTGAAGGGGGGGGCGAATTGATATATGATACAGGTTCTTCCTCCTACTTTCCCCACAACAAAAACTCTGTGAGGTGGGTTGGACTCAGAAAGGGAGAGGGGGGAGAGACAGAGAGAGAGACAGAGAGACAGAGAAAAAGAGTGAGAGACAAAATGAGAGAGAGAGACAAACAGATAGACCGAGACAGAGAGAGGCAGAGAGAGAGAAAGAGACACAAAGACAAAGAGAAAGACAGAGAAAGAAAAAGAGAGAGAGAGAGAGAGAGAGAGAGAGAGAGAGAGAGAGAGA
>BLBF01000055.1:2144842-2155159 GCA_015471245.1 Laticauda colubrina | reverse complement strand
TGTTAAGCCTGGGTTCCCCAACCAGGGTTAGGTAGACAAGCTAAACAGAATGTGCAGCGTTAGTCAGATAGGCACACAGATAAATGAGTGAGCTAAGCTTGTATGTTTATTAACATACAGTAAAAATAACAGATACGCTTGTGCTATCAAGAATATATTTTATTCCAGTATAAGTTTATGGCATAGTCAAATAACAGTCCAATATTCATTTACCATGTAGTCAGTCCATTCAGGGATATTCAGTTAGCAAAGTCCATGTAGAATATCCTATGTCAGTTCACTTACAAAATCAGTCCTTTGTTGTCTCTCCCGTTCGAGCAATGCAGTCTTGATTCCAAGCAGTAATCAGGGATCATCAAAGTCAGAGAGAGAGAGCAAGCCGTAGTCTTGCTACTTTTATATTGTTTTCTCAACCACTCCTTTAATTTCTATTTCACAGTTAAAGCTGTATACACTCTAACATACACTAACTATGATTCATAGTTATTATTTCACCTAAACCAGTTAGGGTAAACAATGTTATCCCTAACATGATCAATTTAGGGGTAAAAGAAATTTGACCAAATGCCATTGGGGGTCATAGTATAAAGTAATATTTGTGCCATGGGTCATAAACATGTATTGGACATGACGAACCTGTTCCGTCCGGAAAAGACGTGCGGCAGACCGGGTTCCAACAAATAACTCTTTATTCGTTAACAGTAAACAGTAACGGAACATTGGCTCAAGCTGCGGCAGCCCTTTATACAGAGGCTTGCCTGCCGGCTTGTAGCCAATGACATTGTTTTAACTTTGCCGCCTTTGAACGGCTCCTTGGATTGGTTCCTAATGAACCAATCCGCTACTGGCCTTTCTGGCCAATCAGAAGAGACTACTTGGAACCTTCCAAGTTATACAGAACAGAACCCACAAATTAGGGTTAAGACGAACCACAGAGGTATCATTTTGAGCAAAAACACCATTAACCATAAACAAGAAAATACAAAGCAAAATGGTAACAGAGTCAGCAGTAATAATAGCAAAAACAGCAGCAACAAGATTTTCAGGAGTCTGAGGTAATGAGGCCTGCTGCAGCTGTTGCTGAGCTTGATATATAGTAGATTTAACCTGGCCCCAAGTGTTGGGTTGCGGGCATGTCGACCTTGGAAAACGGACTTTAATGTTCAGATGAAGATTAAAATCCGGAATTGGGTTGTGAAGGCCCTGATGCCATGCCATGATACGGATGAACACAGCGCGCTGGAACCCACACTGCTTGTCGAGTAGAAGGATCTTCCATGGTGGCGTAACCGCAACCCCAGGTGATCCATCAAAAAGTCTGCAAGAGCTTTAGAAATAGGATTTTGCACAAAAATGGAAGAAAAGGCCGGATTTAAAGTGGTATTAGCCACTATTCTAGGATCTTTGGGTAAAGAATACAACAAGTTTCCCGCATATTGAGAAAAGGCTATCTGAAATGATTCTGAAATCATCATCAAATGCTCGTGTTTAACCTTTGTACGAGTGAAAGCTATGCTAATGAGATCCTGTCCACATGTCGATGCTTAAACTTATTCAATATTTCTTGAAGACATGTTATTTGAAGATCAGTTAATACAAATAGATCTCCTGGTGATTGTGCTCCCTTAAAGACCGAAATAAGGGCAACATATCACCAACATATCACCATGTAGAAGAATGGGCGTGCCCAATTAATAATGCCAAGTAATTTTTGCCATTGTACTACTACTGTTTCTGTACTTGTAATTCAGGAAGAATTGGAATGGAGGAATTGTACAACATTCTATGTCCTAAGCAGGTATAAGGTTCTACCTTTTGAATTTTGTCTGAGGCTATATACAATCCCTGTTGTGCCATAATATCCGTTAACTCTTTTAACAACTTAGATTCATCAAAATCCAGGGCTGCTATCAATATACTATCCATATAATGATAGATTAAATAGGAAGGAAATTTATTCCGAAAGGGTTGAAGGGCATTATTTACGAAATATTGACAAAGTGTAGGGGAATTAAGCATTCCCTGAGGCAACACTCGTCAATGATATCGTTTTGTGGGCATGCTATTATTAAAAACTAGGACAGTAAATGCAAATCTTTGTCTTGAGGCTACAAAGGTATAGTAAAAAAGCAGTCTTTAAGATCAACAACCAATAATTTATCAAAATTAGGAATTAAGTTGGGATTTGGTAGACCACATTGTAAAGGCCATTTCCCATTTTTCTTTTTTATAACAAAAATAGGAGTATTCCAAGGACTAGTATTCCAAGGCTGCTATATGACTAGCAGCCAATTGTTCTTGAACCAATTGTTGTAAAGAAGCGAGTTTTTCCCTTGATAATGGCCATTGTTCCACCCAAACCAGCGTAGAACAAAGCCATTTAAGAGGAAGAGCCATCATCAAAAATCAAGTGGGCATTAAGAAGAGAAAGGATATCATGGCCCCAAATATTAGTATGAATATCTAGAATGTATGGTTGTAGGAAAAAGGACTTACCAGCAGATGTTGTAACATTAATTTCTTGAACATTCTGCCAAGCAGCTGTAGAACCTCCTATTCCCCACAATGAAGGAACTGTCGTTTTTGGCCACTGTACTGGCCACTGTAAAGAGGAGATGACAGTAACATTGGCTCCAGTATCCAATAACCCTTGAAATGGTTGTTTATTAAGGAAGAGCGTTAACAAAGGATGAGAGGATGATTCAGCTGATGAAGTAAGCCTACAGATAAAGAAGTTGATCCAAACCCTGCATTCCCACGATTATCTATACCAGGAGATGGAATTTCATATAGAAGAAGAAGCAATTGAGCAACAGAAGAATTACAAGGAAGAACTTGAGAAGATTCACCCAAATCTGAATCATGAGGATACCAGTGTAATCTGAATCTATTATCCCAGGCACAACAAAACAGCCCTTTTTGTGTGCAGAAGAACGAGGCAAGATTAAGCCAACTGATCCTGAAGGAAGAGGACCTTTAAATTGAGATGGAACTATTTTAATTTCCATGGGAAATTTAAACTCAATTTCCTCTTGAGTGATTAAATCGATCCCAGAGCTACCGGCTGTGGCTGGGGAGGAGTGAGAGAGACTGCTGGAGGAGTCAGATTGATGGGAAAGGCATGCTTTGGATTCTGGGTGGATGCCACACCCATTGTCTGTTACTGCCTTTTTAAACTCTCTTAAGATCTGATAAGGCAGACCCTCCCATACTGCTACTTGCAGTCCAAGCTGTGGCCTCTGACCAGGACGATATTGTACTGAACAAACAGACAGTAATTCTGCAAGCTCTGTTCCTGAGACAGAGGCATCCTTTTTACAAGTCTCTACCATTTTCTGAAAAGAAGACTGAACAATAGAGTCAGGAGGCTTTTTCCCTGTATCTGCAGGAGCTGAGGGAACTGAAGACATATATTCAGGTGAAGAAGGGGGACAAATGACAGCATTAGTATAAAAAGTGAAGGTGGAGGTGTTAAAAGAGAAAGTTCATTGTGACCAAATTTTTCAATTGCATGCCTACATAAATGCCACACTTGCAAAACTTCTCTTTTTGCTCGAGGTTCAGTATGCAATGTTTTCCCAATACATTCCCAATCAGTTAATTTCAAAGACCCCTTTTCTGGGTACCATAGGCACTGAGCTGCAATCTCCTGGGCCAGCCTTAAGAGATTTCTCTGTGGTACTCCAATATTCTTCTTCTTCAACAAATGGCCTAATTCATCTACATGCTTCCTTTGTTACTCAGAAAGCGAAGACCCCATACTTACTGTTGTGTTCACGGAAAGAGAGACTTGAGACCAGCGTGAATTTCAGCTCTTTTATTAGTTGCTAGGTTCCTGTTTTATAGAGGCTGCTCGCGGCTCGCGGCCAATGATGGCTCGTTGAAATCTCCCACCGCTCAGGCGGGCTGATCCTATGGCGGCAATTGTTGACCAATCACTGTCGTTTAAAACACCAATCAGATTCGAGTATTTGTGGACCAATGGGAACAGGGTATTATGAGTATGCTAATATGTAACACCCCTCCTCTCTTGGTTTGGTCCTACGTTACATAGTCACGTAAGTAGGCGGGGCTTTTGTGTTTACTTGACCTGCTCAGTTTAGTTGCATCGTTGTCTTGTCTTGGGTTTGGACGGGATCAATGTTTCTCCTGTCCTTCTCTGTGGAACCTCCTGGAAGGTGGAGTCAGCTATGCTGCTCCCGCCTGGCCTATCCGGGCTGGTAGAGTCGGCCCAGCTGCTCCCTTCCGGAGTGGCTTCTTGATGTTTTTCCGCCACCTGTTCTTCTCTACCAAAGTCATCTCCAGATAAGTAGTTGTTTCTTTCTTGGTTTATTTGAGGATTTGGATGGTGATTTGTTTTTCAGTTTTGTTGCGATGTTTCTTGTGCTAACAGAGAGTCTCTCCCTCCCCTTTTATTTGTGTTTGAGGGGTCTCCCCCCTCTCTGGTTTGATTATTATTATTTTTGTTCTATATGTAAAGTGGGTGACTCCAAATCTGCAAACCTGATTGGTCAAATAAAATAAGCATTGGATTGATTCACTAGGAACCAATCCAAAGAGCTGCTAAAAGGCAGCAAAATTAAACAACTGCCATTGGCTGCAAGCAGGCAAGCCAGCCTGTATAAAAGGCTGGCCTCGGCTTCAGCCAAGTGTTCCTATTTACTGACTAGTTAAAGAATAAAGTATTTGTTGTTGGAACCTGGTCTACCTTGTGTGTTTTCCGAACAAAACACTGGCGACGAGGGTGGGATCGTCCTGAACGAAAAAACCTGCA
Source organism: Laticauda colubrina (assembly GCA_015471245.1). NCBI lineage: Eukaryota > Metazoa > Chordata > Lepidosauria > Squamata > Elapidae > Laticauda > Laticauda colubrina. Next base: position 2,150,385 of record BLBF01000055.1, on the reverse strand, counting down.
CGCGTTAATAAGAAGTCCAGATTACAACCAAGATGTCTGGAAACAACGCACCGCCTGCACCCTTCAATCCCAACGAAGAGGATTGGGATTCCTATGCTGATCGCTTCCAAATGTATTTGGAGAGCAATGAAATGGAAGACATTTCAGAGCAACGCAAGAGAACGGTATTCCTGACACACTACGGGCCAACAGTTTTCAAGATGGCAAAGGCCCTTGCTAAGCCCCGGGACGTTAAACAACTAACGTGGACAGAATTGCAAAGAGTCCTCAAAGCACACTACGCTCCAATGGTGTCAAACTTAATAAAGCGACACGAATTTTACCGCAGAGACCAGAGAGAGGGAGAGACCATCGCCGATTTCATCGCTGCCCTTAGACAATTAAGGGGTGAGTGTGACTTTTTGAACATTGACGAAGCAATGAGGGATCGCGTGGTGTTGGGCCTGAGAGACTCGACCACACAGAGTAAATTACTCAACAAGCCCAACATCACCGTTACCGAAGCCATCGCGGAAGCCACAGCCGCTGAAGCCATGAAAAAATCTGCCGTAGCCATGAAAAAGATGAACACACACAGCGAAGAAACACCAACCAAAGACAGGAAGCAGCCTACCACCACAACCCACTACGAAGAGTCGGGCGAAACAATTGAATCAAGCAAAGAAGATGACGAGGTCCACCGTTTGCTCACGAACAGAAAAAAGCACGAAAGAAGAAATTGGCGGGAATGCGCTGGCTGCGGAGGAAACCATCCATTGAGAGTTCAGTCTGTCTGTTCCAGAATGGTTTAAAAGTCTCGTCTTTCTCGTTTTCCGGCCACCCTTTTCCTACCCAGTTTAAAACCTGTGCCATCTTTTTATCTCTTGCGGTTTCTTTTGCAATGTCTGCTGTGGTTATGGGTAGGTTTGGTAATGTTTCAATTTGTAGGGTGGATGTGGTTGGTGCCGGATCACTTCCTAGCTTGGGTAGGGGGAAATGGCTCAGGGCATTGGTGTATGAGATGTCTTTGCCTGGCCGGTGAATTAATTTGTAATTGTATGCGGCAAGGAATTCGGAGCACCTCGTCATTCGTGGGGAGAGTATGTTTGGGATGGCCCTGTTTCCCGCAAGTATTCCCAAGAGTGGCTTGTGGTCTGTGATGAGTGTAAAGGTCCTACCTGGAGGTATTAATGGAACCATTTGACCCCGGATATTGCTGCTAAGGCCTCTCTGTCCAACTGGCTGTAGTTCCTTTCATTGGACAGTGTTTTGGAGTAGAATGCGATCGGTGCCTCTCTCCGATCTGGTAGTGTGTGGCTGAGTACGGCTTCGATGCCGAATGGTGATGCGTCGCAGGTGACTGTCAGTGGTAGGGTTTTGCTGTATTGGATTAACACAGGTTCGGATGTCAGCAAATCTTTTATTTTCTGGAACACAGCCTCTTCTCATCGTCCCCAGGTCCAGGTGGCTGTCTTATCCAGTAATCTGTGTAGTGGTTCCGCCGTCGTTGCCTTCTGTGGTAGGAAAATGTTAAAAAATTGATGAGTCCCAAAAACACTTGTAAATCTGTCTTGTTTTTGGGCCTGGGAGCTTCTTTTATTGCTTTGATTTTCTGCTCTGTGGGGTGGATGCCATCTTTATCTATTAGATACCCCAGGAATTTGACTTTTGAGGTGGCTAGCTGACATTTCTCTTTTTTAACTTTGAGTCCCGCCTTTTGAAATCTTTGCAATACTTCTCTGAGGTGGCTTCCCAGTTGGTTCTTGTCAGTGGCTGATACCAGCACATCATCGAAGTATGGGACCACCCCTTTTATCCCTTGTAACAACTGCTCCATCAGGCTTTGGAACACCCCTGGGGCCATGCTGACGCCAAATTGCAGTCTGTTGCATCTGAATGCCCCCCTATGAATCACGATCATTTGTGCCTCCACTGTTTCTGGGTCGACTGGCAATTGTTGGTATGCTTGTACAAGGTCGAGCTTTGTGAATACCTTGCCTCCCCCCAGTGAATGTAACAGATGTTGCACTACCAGAACGGGGTATGCGCTTTGTTGTAGTGTGTGGTTTAGGGTGGCCTTGTAGTCTCTGCAGATTCTCATGGACCCATCTGGCTTAATTGGGTTTACAATTGGGGTTTCCCACTTTGCATGGTCTATTGGTTCCAATACCCCTTGCATGATGAGTTTATTTAATTCCTCATTGATCTTCGGTTTTAATGTGAAAGGGACTCACTTTGCCTTTAACCTGATTGGGGCTATGGTCGGATTCAAATTAAATGATATGGAGGACCCACGGTACTTGCCTAGTTTCCCATCGAATACGTCCTGGAAATCCCTCATTAGGCTCTCCTCTCGCTCTGTTGTGGTGATGCTGTTGATTCCGGTCACTCCAATTCCCAGGGGTTTGAACCATTTGAGTCCCAGTAAGCTTGGGCAATTCCGGTCTACGATGGTTAAAGGCAGAATTTCCGTGTGTTTCTTGAATTTGACTTGGAAATGTCCGAGTCCGACTATGGGAATCCTGTTCCCTTGGTAGTCTTTCAGGGTCAGTGTTTGGCTCTCTAATTCCATTCTGCATATGTTTGGTAACAGTTTCTTAATTGTGTTCCATGATACATAGATAGGTATGAGCCGGAGTCCACCTCCATCTCGCATTGTTGGCCTTTGATGTTGACCTTCACCAGTACCTTCCTTGCATTTGTTGCATTTGAATGCCCAATGGTTATAGTTTGGTGTATTTCTTCCTTTTGGTAGCTTTCGTTGAGCCGTTTGCCTCTGCTTTCTCGGCTCCAATGGCCCCTTGTCTATCTTTCCTTCGTTCTGGGGGGAGTGTTGTCTCTATGTCGGGGGCTGTAGCTTCTCCGGTTTCGGCAGACCCTTGCTATGTGTCCCCGTCTCTTGCAGTGCCGGCAAATTGCATCTAGGAAACGGCACTCGGAACGGGGGTGGTCTCCTCCGCATCCAGCATACTGGAATCCCAACTTACGTTCTTTCCTCTCCCGTCTGTTCCGTTCTGATTGGAGTCTGTGGATTTCTTCCTCTTCGTCGTCAGTCTTGGACAATGACTTGCTGCACTCGTGGTGTGTGAGAGTCTTGTGGGTGCTCCCTGACTTCTTCTCTGGGGGTTGGCTTGTCTCTGCCGGTGTTTTCTGCGTTGTCGCATTCATTTGTTGCATTTTGGCTGCTGATTTTTTAGTGGCTTCAGCTGCAGTGGCCTCAGCGATGGCTTCAGTGTTAGCAGTCGGCTCTGCAAGGTGAGATCTCTTAGTCCTAGGACCACACGATCCCTCATGGCTTCATCCATGTTGAGGAACTCTCATGCTCCCTCAATGTCCCTTAGAGCAGCTACGAAATCTGCGATACTCTCACCTTCTCTCTGGTCCCGTTTGTAGAACTCATGTCTCCAAATGAGGCTGGAGACAGTCAGTGCATAATGGGCCTTCAGCATTTTTCCAAATCCGGCCAGGCCATCTGCTTTACATCCTCAGGTTTGGCCAGTGCCTTGGCCATCTTGAACACTGTGGGCCCACAGTGTGTCAGGAACACGGCTCTCTTCCGGTTATCAGAGATCCCTTGTAAGTCATTGCTCTCGAGGAACATGAGGAATCTGTCGATGTACGATTCCCAGTCCTCCGTCGCTGGGTTGAATGGTGTGGGTGGCGAGTTGGTGCCGGCCATTTCGTCTGCTTGGTTTTCATTGCCACGTGCTCAACTGGTCTCTTCATCTCAGTATCCCACCCTCGTCACCAGTATTGTGTTCGCGGAAAGAGAGACTTGAGACCAGTGTGACTTTTAGCTCTTTTATGAGTTGCTAGGTTCTGTCTGATTGCGGAGCTGTGGCAGCCTGTTTTATAGAAGCTGATCGCGGCTCGCGGCCAATGATGGCTCGTTGAAATCTCCCACCCCTTCGGCAGGCCAATCCTATGGCAGCAATTCTCGACCAATCACTGTCGCTTAAAATACCAATCAGATTCGAATATTTGTGGACCAATGGGAACAGGGTATTACGAGTATGCTAATATGTAACACTTACAGAAACCAAAAGGTTGAAGAAACCACAAAGGGTTGAAAGTGCACCAAATCCTTGCCGGATGAAGTAAGAGGGTCCCTGTTCTTGCGCCACTTGTTGTAATGATCAGGCAGTCAAGTTGATTGATCATGAACAACTGGATCATGATCTTTATTGGAGTCTAATCTTGCATTTATACACATTTTTAGTTATCCTCCATCATTGGTTAATTTTGCTCACTGCTTAACTTTCATTACTATTTAGCACAGTAATCCATACAATTAATTATCTCTAGTTAAAGACTAACATATGTTTAATTCCCCTTTCTAATCCTCCTTTAGATGAGTGACTTTGTTTGCCTGAGTTGTATTTACTTGGAAACATGCTTTATCTGAGGTTTGCCATCCAAGATTGGAACATTCCTGCAATTATAACTCTACAAGTAGCCTCCTGAAAAAGCACAAAAGGAATTAAAGAGAACCTTCCTAACAGTGAGGCCAATTAACCAGTGGAATAGCTTACCTTCTGAAATCATGGTCCTTTCCAGTTCTATACTATTCTAGGAATATTCTAGGTCAGGGATGTCAAACTGGCAGCCTGCAGGCCAAATGCAGGCCATGCCCACCCCAGCTTCGCGAAGGGAAAAAAAGGTGATATGTTACATGACACTGCGAGTTTGGCACCCATGTTCTAGGTGTTAAGTTAGTAACACAGTTGTTAGTTAAGCAAATCTTGTTTCCCCATTGACTTTGCTCATCAGAAGGTCACAAAAGATGATCACATGGCCTCAGGACAATGCAACGGTGACACAGTTAACTCCCAGGATTCTCCAGCCTAAGACATGTGGAATTTAACTCCCAGAATTCCCCAGTCAGCATCTCTTCTACTTTCTACACCAACAAATCCCTCTTGAAGTTCTGTCTTGTCTCACTGCTTCCTGGAGAAATTATTCCAGGGAGAAAAAAATTGGGCTCGTCCGGGATTTGAACCCGGGACCTCTCGCACCCTAAGCGAGAATCATACCCCTAGACCAACGAGCCAGCTGTTTCAGATGCCTTCCAGATGTTTCCTTCAGACAGTCTGCTAATTAGAAGCTCAAATTTCTTTCTTGGCTCATGGCAACTGACAGAACCAGTTCATGCGCCTGTTGCCTGCACATTTTTTGAGGACAAAACTCTTAACTCCTTAATGGGATTTGAACTGTCAATCAAGCACGTCAACCAGGAAAGATCGAGCATGATGACAGAGTGCATAAACATTTACATATCGTTATGTAAATAAATGAATTTAAAATTATTTCATTGCAGAAATATTCAAACGCAAAAGTTTAAATTTGGCTGGACATACTTGGGAAGAAATACACACTACCACATGAACAATTTATTAAATGTATCTGCCACTCAAGTCCAGTGACTCTGGGGGTAGGGGATTATGGGAGATGGAGTCTTCCTAACATGCATTCAGATGATGGCACTGCAGCCCCAAGCATTCAATTTATGGACAAGATATATACATATACATATACATATACATATACATATACATATACATATA
>BLBF01000055.1:2121299-2137693 GCA_015471245.1 Laticauda colubrina | reverse complement strand
CATTCATTCATTCATTCATTCATTCATTCATTCATTCATTCATTCATTTATTTATTTATTTATTTATTTATTTATTGGGGGGCGCCCTCCATCGTGGTCGTAAGTCGAGGACCTCAGCATCTGGAGGGCGCCAGATTGACTAATGCACTCCCCCCCCCCTTCCCAAAGCAATTCAATTATTTTGCTCCAAAATCAGGACATAGCAAATGATTCCGCCTGGATGTCAATCCTTTCCAGCTCTACCCTCCAAAATCTAATTAGTAATTGATTAGTGTTTTTTTTTTATTATTAAACCTGCTTGCGTGGATTTAATTTGATCTCAACCTAACTTGCAAGCAAGCCATCAGCCCTTCTTGCACACGCACAGCAACTTGCTTTCCCCCCCCCCCCCTCTCCACGCGCAACCTAACACGCTGACGACTCGGCCAGCGAAACCCGCCCTCTGGGCCTGGTGCCGCTCCGAGAGGGGTGTCTCTATCGATCTATCACAGAGCTCTCCCTATGGCTCCTTTTTCAAGCGGAAGAATTGCCAGGGGCGGACCAATGAGGCGTCGTGCGTAGTTGATGACGTAACGCAGGAAACAGTAGAAAGGTGCAGGAACCAGCCATAAATATGGAGTGCATTGGAGCAGTCACTTCCGGTTTTGTACCGTGCCTTGGTAATGCAGGTTACCCCAGTAAAGATATTCCCCAGTTAATTTCCAGATATTTTTGGCTAATGTACTTTTATAAAGAAAAGCATCTGTCGCGACGAGAAAACTCTGGTGTTCTCTTCCCTTTTTGGATTAAAAAAGGACGCACAAAGCTGAGCTGAATCTTGTTTGTGCCAGTGTGTATGTATTTATATTTCATAATTATATATTTAAAATATAGTTTATAAAAATATATATTTAAATTTATTTCATTTTTGAAATATTTTAAACCTTATAAAAATGCCATATGTTTTTATGTATTATAAATGTATGAAATATGTTTATATATATTTCATGTGTATGTAAATTATGTTGTACAAAATATATATTTCATATTTACATAGTCATACATTTTACATATGAAATAGATATAAAAAGATACTTCATATAGATGCAAATTATATATTGTAAAAATATTTTATATTTCCATGTTCATGATTATTTTATTTTGTCAAAAGCTTACAATACAATAGAAATAAGAATAAACATAAGTTGAAATAGAAGAAATAGGAACTAATAATTGGGGACAATAGGACAGGGACGGTAGGCACAATTGTGCACTTATGCACACCTATATTATGTTATATATATGAAATGTATATATGTTTTCTTAAGTTCATGGGTAGTTACATGTATGGTATTCAGCTTTATTCGGGTATTTTCCCACGTCGTTATAGTTGTGCTTTTAAAGTTGTTGCAACGTTTCGGCAGAATCTCATCTGCTATCATTAGGCTTCTGTATTGTGTTCGTCAGACCATATACACACACACAGACACACACACACACACATGTAAATTATATGAAATATTTCATTATATATTATATCTTTTTATGTATAAAATATATTTTACCAAAATATATTTCATATCTCTAAACTGTCCATCTCCCTCAAATGGGCTTTATAGATGCAAATTATATATAAATTATATATTGCACAAATATTTCATATTTACATATTCAGGTATTGCATATATGAAATATATATTATAAAAAGATACATTTTGTGTATATATTTAAATTATACATGGTATAAAACATTTGATTTTTAAATATAAATATATGTTTTACCAAAATATATTTCCTATCTCTAGACCGCCCATCTTCCTCAAATGGGCTTTAGGTCCTTCCTTCTGGAGCTCTGGACCTGCGATGGAGGAAGGAAAAATCGCCAATCTCTTTCCTCGGCTAATACGAGAAGGGAGGTTTACCTTTCTTCGAGAAGAGATTGAAAAAATTCCTGACCTGGACAGAGATGTGAGACAGAAGCACTGGGAAAAGTCGCGAGACACGCTTCTCCACTTCGCAGCCAGGCACGGCCAACTAGATATCTTGCGTTACCTCACTGAGATCGTGGGAATGAACATTGAACTGGTGAACATGGACTACAAGCGTCCCCTCCATGAGGCTGCCTCCATGGGCCACCGGGATTGCCTCTTATACCTTCTGGAACGGAGAGCGGCAGTAGATTCCTTAAAAAAAGCAGACTGGTACGGTGGGTTGGCTTTGAAAGGTTTATCTCGGATTGAATGGGAGACCACCAGGAGTTCACATGAGCCTGCTGGCCTTTCGCGTGGTTATTATTCTTTTTTTTTTTCAATGCATTTTTTATTTTTTTCTTTCTCCTGCAAACATATCGTTGTGTGAACAGTGTGGTTACAGGGTATTTGACATTTTAGAAAAAACATGGCAATGATTTCATATTAAAACTGTTAATGTTAATACAAATTATTTTTCCTGATTATTCCAAATTCCCATAAAGTTATTTTTATGTCAATCTCTATATTATTAACATCTCTTCTTTTATTATAATTATATATTACTGGTGATATGTGCAGTATTTCACAAATTGTGTAATTTTTATAACCATAAGTTCATATTAATTTATATTTTCTCTTATTTATCCCCTTTTTGATTCTTAGCTGTGCCACTAGCATGTTCGAAACAAACCCTTTTGATCTCGTTTTAGTACAAACAAAATAATATCCATCCTACTTATGTTTAGCAAATTATTCTAGCAATAATATAATCACATTTAACTAATAGCATATTTCATTGTTATTTTTTGTTTATCAGATTCCACATGTCATTTCTTTTCCTACAGTACAATACTAATTTCTGTATTTTTTATAATTAGCAATTTATACATCTTTAACAATCATCCTATAATAAAATATTAATTTCATATTTATTACAATTACCAGCCTTTTGCCTGGTTCTAAGAGGCAGGATATGGGGCTGGGCCCATGCATTGCCTGTGTTAATTCTAACCAACGGGTCAGTTTTTAATTCCAGTGGTGGTTTCATTCCTTTGGTTCTATTTTTCTGTTTTTATATTTTACTTTATATTATGAGGGTGAAGGTTTGTTCTCCAAGTTTTCTGAATATTTTGTTACCAGGCTAAGTAACAACTTCAGTGGAGTTTAGGGGATGCGTCAGTGTTCTTCTGTTTATAAGGGCTTCAGATGTGGGTGTTTATATTATATTATAATTTAGCTGCCTAGAGTCATGAACTTGAGATAGGGGGCCATGTACAGTGAAATAATAAATAAAATCTTGGTTTTGTAGATGAAGATGAGGTAGATATTAATCTAAAGGTAGGGACGTGGTGGCTCAGTGGTGAAGACACTGAGCTTGTTGATCAGAAAGGTCAGCAGTTCGGCGGTTCGAATCCCTAGCGCCGCATCACAAAGTGAGTTCCCGTTACTTGTCCCAGCTTTCTGCCAACCTAGCAGTTCGAAAGCATGTAAAAATGCAAGTAGAAAAATAGGGATCCTTTTGGTAGGAAGGGAACAGCGTTCTGTGCGCTGTCAGTGTTTAGTCATGCTGGCCACATGACCATGGAGACGTCTTCGGACAGCGCTGGCTCTTCTTCGGCTTTTTAATGGAGATGAGCACCGCCCCTTAGAATCAGAAACGACTAGCACATATCTACAAGCGGAACCGGTACCTTTAGTCCTTGACTTATAACTACAATTGGCACCTTTCTGTTGCTGGTGGTTGTTCAATGAGTCACACCTGATTTTATCCCCTTTTTGGGGGCACAGTTGTTAAGCAAATCCGGCATGAACCTGCCAAAGGCTTATTGCACCACTTAAGGGGGAATCAGATGGGAAGACCAAGCTTCTCAGTTGAGGTTCCTCAACCTCTCAAAGAGATTTCTGGCTGGTCCCAGGGAGGCCAGACATCATACAGAATACAAGCATTGGAAGGGACCGTGGAGGTCTTCTCGTCCAACCGCCTCCTTAAGCAAGAGACCCTAGATCATTTTACACAAATGGTTATCCAACAACTTTTTAGAAACTTCCAGTGTTGGAGCATCCACAACTTCTGGAGGCAAGTTGTTCCACTGGCTAATTGTTCTCACTGTCAGGAAATTTCTCCTTAGTTCCAGGTTGCTTCTCTCCTTGATTGGTTTCCACCTGTTGCTTCTTGTCCTTCCTTCTGGTGCTTTGCAGAATAGCTTCACTCCCTCTTCTTTGGGGCAGCCCCTGAGATATTGGACAAGTGCTATCATGTCACCCCTCGTTCTTTTCACCAGACTAGACATTACACCATTCCTGCAACCCTTCTTTGTGTGTTTTAACCCCCTAATCATCTTTGTTGCTCTTCTCTGCACTCTTTCCAACAGCTTTTTGATAGTGTGGTGACCAAAACTGGATGCAGTATTCCAAGTGTGGCCTTACCAAGGCCTTATAAAAACAATAGTATCGCTTCTCGTGATCTTGATTCTATCCTTCTGTTAATGCAGCCAAGGATTTCACTGGCTTTTTTGGCAGCTGCTGCACACCACTGGCTTCTATTTAAGGGATTATTCACCAGCACTCCCAAGATCCCTCTCACAATTACCACAACAGAGCAAAATTTCCACCTAGTTGGTACCTGTACCACTGGTTTTTCTTGCCTCAGTGTAAAACCTTTTTTTTATAAAATATTTTTATTAAACAATTTTTCTTATATACAACATCATTTCCATTCATTACAATGCTTTCATGACAGTATACATACTTTTACGTAAATCTTAACTATCTATACACTTGTCTATATTGCTTAATCTATCTTTGTCCACTATAACTTTTCCCTTATTATTTTATTGTCGCCTTCTCTATTCAACTCTTGTGTATTATTTAGCCAAACATACAGTACATTCCACGTCACATAATAATCCATTTCCTCTCTTTCCTTTATCTCCATGGTCAACTTATCCATCTTGGCACACTCTAGTATTTTTCTTGTCACATTTTCCTCTGATGGCATACTATCATTTTTCCAATTCTGTGTGTAACTTATTCTTGCTGCCGTTAATAAATGTAGCATTAGATACTCTGTTTTATCATATTTTTCCATTATTATACCTAATAGAATGGTCTTAACTCAATTTGCTGTTTAATTATTTCTTCTATCCATTTTTTTGTCCTTATCCAATATTTTCTTGCTACAGGGCATGTCCACCATGCATAGTAATATGTTCCTTGCAGTGTTGGGATTCAATTTTTTTTTAACTACCGGTTCTGTAGGCGTGGTTTGGTGGGCATGGCAGGAGAAGGATACTATAAAATCTCCAATCAAGAGGTGGGATTTGCCAGTTCTCTGAACTACTCAAAATTTCTACCACCGGTTCTCAGAACCTTTCAGAACCTGCTGAATATCACATCTGGTTCTTTGCTTTTGTTTGCATTTCCCACATTCAAGCTGATCTGTTTGGGAACATTTTTGCTAATCTAGCAGGTGGTAGGTGCCATCTGTAGAACACTTTGTACACATTTTCTCCATATGATTCCTTTCTTTTTTTCTACTCTGAATTTCATTTTCTTAGACAGAGCCCGGTGTTCAAGTCTATGGAGATCCGTCTGGGAGATGTTCTTCTGATATGTCTGGATGATCTCCTAGAAGGTTGATTATTCTCCCTCCGCTCCATTTTCTAGGACTCCTCTTATGATGGCTTGTACGAGGAGGAACCTGGAGATCATCCGAGATCTTATCCAGCATGGAGCCAACCCGCGGCTGAAGAACAAGGACAGCTGGAATTGCTTCCACATTGCCAGTCGCCAAGGGGATCCACAGGTCATTCAATATTTGCTGGATGCTTCACCAGATATTTGGGAGACGGAAAGCCAGATCGGAAGGACGCCTCTTCACACAGCAGGTTGCATTGCATGCACACCCTCTTAAGAGGGTTGAGTTACTATTATGCTAATATAATTTTAAAAAATTATAAGAATTGAAATATCAAAAGGGGGGAGAGATGGAAGATAGAATTAGAACACCTATTAATGTAATTTCTTGGTGGCACAGTGGTTAGAGTGCAGTACTGCAAGCTACTTCTGCTGCCTGCCACCAGGCTCCAGGTTGACTCAGCCTTCCATCCTTCCAAGGTTGGTAAAATGAGGACCCCGATTGTTTGGGGGTAAGAGGCTGACTCTGTGAACCTCTTAGAGAGGGCTGTAAAAGCACCGTGAAACAGTGTATAAGTCTAAGTGCTACTGCTATTGCTATCTATATTATCAAGATATGAAATAGAGGCCGAAATTGGGAAAAATGGCACAATTTTACGATGAATATTTTTTATGTAACATGTTAAAATTACTGTAGTATACAGACGAAAGGATTGGAAGTTGAAAGATGATTGAATTGTTTGCAATGTTATCATAATGGTGTGACCATGATTAATGTAAGGTTATCAAAATTGCCAATATTTTGGTATCAAAATGAATGACACCCAGAAACCACACTGTTCATGTATTTAATACTTATACATATTTAAAATTTAAAAAACCATCTATATGTGTGTGTGTGTGTGTGTGTGTGTGTGTGTGTGTGTGTGTGTGGTTTGTGTGTATCTGTTTCTCTGTCTCTGTCTCTTTCTCTGTCTCCCATATATAGATATAGATATAGATAGATATAGAGATAGAGACAATATATATAGATAGATATATCTATCTATATTAGATAGATATAGATATATATAGATAGATACATAGATATATAGATATAGATATAAGATATAGATAGATGATATAGATGACATAGATAGATATAGATAGATGGATAGATAGATATAGATAGGATAGATAGATATTGATATAGATATAAATAGAGATAGATAAGATAGGGTTGAATTGCTTCATCAGCAGTCGGTGAACAAGGCAGTCTGTGAAATGGGTGCAATACCTTATTAGACAGGATTTTGCTTTGAACTTACTTAGTTCAACCCTGACCCCTGGGTTCAATCCATCCCCTAGGACAGTGGTGGCTAACCATTTTGGGCTCCTGTGCCAAAAACTGCTTAGAGAGGGCAGTAAAACACTATAAAGTGGTATATAAGTCTAAGTGCTTTTGGTAAGTCCTAAAGGACCGGCACAAAGGAAGCTGCTGCCAGTTTTCAAAGGTAGCCATGTTTTCTTCTCTCTTCTGTTCTGCAGCGATGCACGGATGCCTGGAGGTCGTGAAAATCCTCCTTGAAAGGTGAGCTGAGTTTTGCTCCTCCTGGCTTACAGATAGTCCTTGACTTTACGACCACAATGGAGCCCCACTTTTCTGCTCCCAACAAGACAGTCCTTAAGTGAGTTTGCCCCCATTTTTACGAGCTTAAGTAAATTACTGGAGTTTTTAAGTGAGTAACCTGGTTGTTAAGTGAATCTGGCTTCTTTGTTAACTTTGCTCGCCGGAAGGTTGCAAAAGGGGATCACATGACACCACCACCCCGGGGCAATGAGACCGTCATAAATACAAGTCAGTGGCCAAGTGTCCAGATTTTGATCACCTGACTGTGGGAATGTTGCAAAGGTCGTAAGTCTGAAAACCAATTGCTTTTTACAGCTCTGTTGTAACTTCAAATGGTCACTAAATGAACTGTTGTAACTCAAGGACTACCTAGATATACCATCAAACCACTATGAAGTCTTAGTGACCACAAACATAGACTTTCTCCAGGGGAGCCTGGCCTGAATTTGATCCTTCAAGTCTTCTATAGGTGTCTTCATTGCCTTGGTGTTTGGTCATTCATTGTAGAGGAAAGTAAAGTCCTACACTTAGACAAGGAAAACCCAAAGGTCACAAACACATTGGGTGAATCCAGGCTCCATAACAGTCACTGTGAGAGGGATCTTGGAGTCTTAGTGGACAACCAGCTAAATAGGAGCCAGCCATGTGCAGCAGCAGCCAAAAAAGCCAATGCAACCCTAAGTTGCATTAACAGAGGGATACAATCGAGATCAAGGGAGGTACTAATACCACTCTATAAAGCCTTAGTAAGACCACACCTAGAGTACTGTATCCAGCTTTGCTCACCACACTATAAAAAAGAGGTTGAAACTCTAGAAAAAGTACAGAGAAGAGCAACCAGGATGATTAGGGGACTCGAGACTAAAACACGATGAATGGTTGCAGGAACTGGGCCTGGCTAGTCTAGGGAAGAGAAGGACCAGGGGAGACAGGATAGCAGCCTTCCAATATTTGAGGGGCTGCCCCAGAAAGGAGGAGGGGGGTCAAGCTGTTCTCCAAAGCCCCCAAAGGCCAGACAAGGAATAATGGATGGAAACTGAACAAGGAAAAATTCAACCTGGAAATGAGGAATTTTCTGACAGAACAATCAACCAGTGGAACAGAAGCTGCCTTCAGAAGTTGTGGGAGCTTCATCACTGGAAGCTTTCAAGAAGAGACTGGACTGTCATCTGCTAGAAATGGTGCAGGGTCTCCTGCTTGAGTGGGAGGTTGGACTAGATGACCTACAAGGTCCCTTCCAACTCTGTTAATCTGTTATTATTCTGTTATTCAGAAGTTGTGGGAGCTTCATCCCTGGAAACTTTCAAGAAGAGATTGGACTGCTATCTGTCAGAAAGGGTGCAGGGTCTCCTGCTTGGGCAGGGGCTTGGACTAGATCAGTGGTCCCCAACCTTGGCAACTTTAAGACTTGTGGACTTCAACTCCCAGCATTCCTCAGCCAGCTTTATACTGCTTTGCTGGCTGAGGATTTCTGGGAGTTGACGTCCACAAGTCTTAAAGTGGCCAAGGTTGGGGACCCCTGGACTAGATGACTTACTGGATCCCTTCTAACTCTGTTAATCTCTTAAATCTTCTTTTCCCATTGATTAATTGATCGATTATTACAGTTTGCAGTTCAGTTTTGTATGGTACTACTTAAGGCAGCATGCGTGATTCCCTCCCTCCCCGCTTGCTATTTGTCCCAGCACAACAATCCTTTAAGGTGGGATGGGCTGAGCAACTGGTCCAAAATCCCCCAGCCAACTTCTGTGACTACAGGAGTAGAACTCGCCGTCGCCTGGACTCTGATCCAGCATCTTCACTGCTTTTCCCAGTTGGCTCTTGACTCTGCTTTGGGCTGGGCTTCAGCTCTGAATTTCACCCTCTTTTCTGCCATTTGTACCAAGGTGCCACTACGTGCCGGACAGTCAGGACCACTGTGGAGTCACCCCGTTTATGGACGCTATACAAAACGGCCACTTAGACATTGCCAGAGTGCTTCTAGAGAAACATCAGGTGCGTTTGCCTTCCACTTGGTCCGACAGGTGTATCGGGAAGCTTTATCCCTGGTAACTTAGGAGTACAGGTCGTTCTTGACTTTTCACTCAGCAGCCATTTGACGTTACGACAGCATTGGAATAAGTGACTTATGTCTCTTTTTTTCCCCACACTTAAGGAGCGTTGCAGCATCCCTTGGCAACTGACTCATATTTACGCCGGTTGCAATAAGGGGGTGGACTGCTGGGGCTTTGCAGGGGTTCGGGAGAGCCCCTAGCTAAGATCCTGTGAAGTTAAGTGAACCTCCAAATCCCACTCTTGGCTGGCCCCGCCCACCTCACCCCTCCCAGGATTCCCCATGTGGCCTGTTTTGGATGCAGGTAAGTGCAGGATATGCACGGAGGCTCGGGGAGGGCGAAAAATGGGCCTCCTGGAAGTTCAGGAAGGCTGGAAATGGGCCCGTTTCCGGCTTCCAAAGAGCCTCTGGAGCTCAGGGAGGCCGTTTTCGCCCTCCCAGAGGCTTGAGAAAAGCCTCAGGAGCCCAAGGAGGACAACCCCCCCCCCCCGCTGTGATGCAGGAGGCCGGCTAGGCCACGCCCACCATGGCCACACCCACCCAGCAACCAGGCAGAGAACCCTTTGCTAAAAATTTTGAAGCCCACCCCTGGTTGCAATGTCCTACGGCATCCAGAAGGCAATGCATGCCCCCCCCCCCGCGCTCCCTAAGCATGCATGCACAATCCCTCAGCCACCTGCTGCCCCTTTACCTGCACTGTGCCTCACAGTTGATTTTCAGTGAGTTTGAGACCTTTTTCAGCCTCCCAGAAGCTTGAGGAAGGCTTCTGCAGGCTTTACAGGCCGAAAACTAGGCCCATTTCGTCACTTCCAGTATTTCTGGAAAAACAGGAAGTGACATAACGGGCCTAGTTTTCAGCCTGCAGAAGCCTTCCTGAAGCCTCTGGGAGACCGAAAAAGGCCTCAAACCCGCCGAAAATCAGCTGTGAGGCATGCGCATGCCCAGTGAGGTAAGTTTGCCTGCAGCTCGCATGCCGGCACCAATGGCTCTACGTGCCACCTCAGGCACGCGTGCCACAGGTTCGCCATCACGGTCCTTGGGTTATGGGATCTCCTTTTGTGACCTTTTGATGGACAAACTCCATAGTTGTCCCAAAGGGGCTTTTTCACAAGGCAGCTGGACTTTGTTTTTCCTTGAAGACGTTTCGCTTCTCATTGAAGAAGCTTCTTCAGTTCTGATTGAATGTGGAGGATTTCTATTCCTTGCCTTGGTCTGGTCGTTAGTAATCTTTTCTGAGAGTCATTGAGGCCACTTGGAGGTTGGAGGGCACAGATAAACCTCCAAGTGGCCTCAATAATTCTTGGAAAGAGTACTAACAACCAGATGATTGCAAGGAATATAAATCCTTCCGTCCTCTCCATTTGGTCAGAACTGAAGAAGCTTCTTGGATGAGAAGTGAATCATCTTCAGGGAAAAATGAAGTCCAGTTGCCTTGTGAAAAAATATGAATTTAAATATGAACAACTTGGCAAGTGTCTGAATTTTGATCATGTGACCAGGAGGAGTGTGAAAAAAGTCCCTTTTTTTAGTTCCATTGTTAACTTTGAACAGTCACTAAATGAATTGCTATAAATTGAGGACTACCTGTATTCTGTTCTGAGATTTCTCAGGCATCCTTTCTCTCCTCCCCAGCCTTCATTTTGAGGTTATAACCCCCAAATGTTCGCATTCTGCTTTCTGTTCCCCAACCTGCAGGCTGATTACCAAATCAGAGATGCTCTTGGCAATCAGCCGTTGCACCGAGCTGCGATCACGGGACAGGACGATGGACTTCGGTTCCTTGTGTCTGATCTTGGGGTTGAGGTCGACGAAGGCGCCACTAACCTCGGTCTCACTGCCCTGCATTATGCGGCAAAGGTACCTGCCCTTTTTCACTGGGATTTGGGGTGGCTTTATTTTATTGGTTTCCTTCATTTTTCTCCTGCCTTTATTATTTTTACAAATAACTCAAGGAGGCGAACATAACCAACACATTTTCCTCCTCTTTTTCCCAAAACAACAACCTTGTGAGGTAGGTTGGGCTGGGAGAGAATGACTGGCCCAATGTCATCCAGCTGGTTTGCATGCTTAAGGAGGGGTAGAACTTCCCGTCTCCTGATGATTGGCCAAAGTCCCCTAGTTGACTTTCAGGTCTTAGGTGGAACTAGAATTCTCCGTCTCCTGGTGATTAGCCCAAAGTCAGCCTGCCAGCTTTCATGCCCAATGTGGGATTAGAACTCATCATCTCCTGGCGATTAGTCCAAAGTCCTCTAACTGTCTTTCATGTCCAAGGTAGAACTAGAACTCACAGTCTCCTGGTGATTGGCCCAAAGGCAGAACTTGAACTCACCGTCTCCTGGTGATTGGCTCAAAGTCCCCCAATCACTTTTCATGCCTAAGATGGGACTAGAATTCACCCTCTCTTAGTGATTGGCTCTAACTCACCCAGCTGGCTTTCATGCTAAAGGTGGAACTAGAACTCACCACCTCCTAGTGATTGGCTCAAAGCCATCTAGCTGACTTTCATGCCTAAAGTGTGACTAGACTAGTCTCCTTTTTTCTAGCCTGTTGCCTTCACCACCAGGCCAAAGCAACTCTCAATTATTTGTGTGCTAAGCTAAATACTATACCGATTCAGTCTAATTGCAAAAGAATTAAATATTATGTCCGATGACAGATTTGCAAAATATTGGTCTTCTTTTGACTTTTAAAACACTTCTTACAAATGAGGAAGGAAGAGGAGGAACATCTGAACACTTCACTATCTGGTCTGTGACCTTCTTCTGGCTTTTTCTTCCTCTTCATCACATCCCATCCTCCCCAGCCATTGCTTTTCTCCTGCAATTATTCCTGGGTACTTCTGCTTTTTGGCTGAACAAATAGCAATAGCCCTTAGACTTACATACTGCCTTACAGTGCTTTACAGCCCCTTCTAAGCAGTTTATACAGAGTCAGGCTCCTGTCCCCAACAATCTGGGTCCTCATTTTACCCACCTTGAAAGGAGGGGCCGCTTGAGTCAACCTTGAGCCGGTGAGGATCAAACTGCTGGTAGTGGGCAGTGAGTTAGTTTGCAATACTGCATTCTAACCATTGCACCATCAGGACCCTCCCTCCCTCCCTCCCTCCCTTCCTTCCTTCCTTCCTTCCTCCCTTCCCTTTCTCCCTTCCTCAACACTTACCAATAGCACTTAGACTTATATACCACTTCATAGTGTTTTCCAGCCCTCTCTAAGCCCTTTCTATACAGAGTCAGCCTCTTGCCCCCAACAATCGGGGTCCTCATTTTACCCACCTCAGAAGGATGGAAGGCTGAGTCAACCTTGAGCTGGTCAGGATCGAACTCCTGGCAGTGGGCAGAGTTAGCCTGCAATACTGCAGTCTAACCCTTGCACCATCACAACAAATGTAATCTTGATGACACAGGTCCCTTCATTTGTGTGAGGGCAGTCCTGACAAAGGATTCTGGGAGTTGAAGTCCAGCCCCGCTTTGGAAAGAGCGCAGAGAAGAGCAACGAAGGGGATCAGGGGACTGGAGGCTAAAACATACGAAGAAAGGTTGCAGGAACTGGAAATGTCTAGTCGAATGAAAAGAAGGACTAGGGGTGACATGATAGCAGTCTTCCAATATCTCAGGGGCTGCCCCAAAGAAGAGGGAGTCAAGCTATTCTCCAAAGCATCAGAAACAATGGATGGAACCTCATCAAGGTTAGAAGCAACCTCAAACTAAGGAGAAATTTCCTGATAGTTAGAAGAATTACTCCGTGGAACAGCTTGCCACCAGAAGTTGTGGATGCTTCACCACTGGAGGTTTTTAAATAGAGACTGGACAGCAATTTGTCTGAAATGGTATATAGAGCCATGATGGCGAACCTATGGCACACATGCCACAGGTGGCACACAGAGCCATTTATGTGAGCACGCGAGCCCTAGCCAAACTTAGCTGCGCTGCACATGCGTGCGCCTCCCAGCTGGTTTTCGGCCCATATGAGGCCGTTTTTGCCCTCCTGGAGGCTCAAGGGAAGCCTCTGGAGCCTTGGGAGGCCGAAAAATGGGCCTTCCAAAAATATTGGAAGTGCTGAAATGGGCCCATTTTCAGCTTCCCGAGGCTCCAGAGGCTTCCCTTGAGCCTCCAGGAGGGCCAAAACTGCCTCATATGGCCCGAAAATCAGCTGGGAGGCGTGTGCCTGCGCAGTGCAGGTAAGGGGCTGTGGTGTTGCGTGCGCATGTGCGAGGGGGTGCATTTCATTGGTGCTGGCATGTGCGCTTGCGTGCTATCTCGCGCACTATCGGCACACCACAACAAAAAGGTTTGCCATCACTGGTATAGGGTCTCTTGCCTGAGCAGGGGGTTGGACTAGAAGACCTCCAAGGTCCCTTCCAACTCTGTTATTCTATCTTTTGCTCCTGAGCTGAGGGTAGAGGAGAAATTCAGTAGATGAATAATACATAAAGGTTGCAAACTATGGCTAGTGGATTAACCTGTCGGGGAAGCCTTGTGGATTGCAATGAAATGTATATACCACAGTTCAAGGACCTCAAATCTGGTTTTTTGTGTGTGTTTTTGTTCTGCCATACAGGAAGGGCACGAGGGCACGATCCGATGCCTACTTTCCTTGGGGGCTTCCTTGCACACGAGGGATAAGAAGCACCGAACTGGTAAGGTTGCCCACTGTGTCCTCACAGAACCCACAGGTCGTGCAACATCAAGGATCAAACTCCTGGTGATGGGTCCAAAGTCACCTAGCCAGCTTTCATTGCCAAGGCCAGGCTAGAACTTACCATCTCCTGGTTATTGCCCAGAGTCACCCAGCTAGGTTTCATGCCTAAGGCAGGACTAGAACTCACCACCTCCTGGTGATTGGCCCAAAGTCACTGAACTGACTTTCACACCTAAGGCAGAACTTACTATCTTCTGGTGATTGGCTCAATGTCACCTAGCTGGCTTTCAGCGCGAAGGCAGGACTAGAACTCACTGTCTCCTGGTGATTGACCCAAAGTCACCTATCCATCTTTTCTGCTTAAGGCAGGACTAGAACTCACCATCTCCTAATGATTGGTCCAAAGTCACCCAGCTGGCTTTCATATGTAAAGTGGGACTAGAACTCACCACACCTGGTTTCTCACCTGATGCCTTCACCATTAGATCAAATTGGCATAATTTGCCTTGGAACACACATAGGGCCTTTTAAGTGGAAAAGGAATGTTTATACTGTATTAATAAAGATTATTCGATTGCTGCTTGTATAAGGGTGTGAGAGGTAAGTATCTTGGTGCACATATTAAATGTACGGCCCTGTGTGAGGCCCATATTAAAACAATATATACCTCATGTGTGGCCAGAATAAAAAAACTACATTTAATACAGCACAATTCCTGACTAAAATGGTCCGACTGAGATGAGTATATGTGGGCCTGATTGGGTTTAGATTGCAGGGGATCATAAAATAAAGATAATGTTATGTCATTTTCTTCTATTTTACATATTTACGTATTCAATTATTGTATTTTACCCTATAAGGATTGTGTTTTATGCTACCCTCATTTTAAATGGTTTGTTTAGAATTTTATTGGTAATATGTGTTTGAACCTGTGTGTTGATATGGCCTCTAGCAGTGGTGGAGAACTGGAGTGCTGGAAAATCAAAGACCAGCTGGCCAATGCACGCATGTCTGTTTTGGGGGCATTTTTGGGGCCATTTTTGGGCTATTTTCAGGGTGTTTTTCAGGCCAAAAACAGCCTGAAAATGGCCTAAAAACAGCCAAAAAATGGCCTGGAAAATAGCCCGGAAAAAGGCCTGAGAAAGGCCTGCAAATGGCCAAAAAAAAAAAAAAAACAGCTTGAAAAGAGGCCTAAAACATCCTGAAAATGGCCTGAAAAACAGCCTGAAAATGGCCTGAAAAACAGCCTGAAAATGGCCTGAAAACATCCTGAAAAATGATCTGAAAAAGGCCTGAAAACAGCTGAAAAACACTCTGAAAATGGCCTGAAAAACAGGCTGGTTTTTGGCCAATTTTTCAGGCCATTTTCCAGCGTGTGCATAGACCATCTGGCCAGCGCACCAGAAACCAAAAGAGCAGCTGCCGAGGGTGCCTGTGCCATAGGTTTGCCACCACAAGCCGATAGGCTAATCAATAATCAATATAAAAAAAAACATTGTATCAATGAAGATTAAATGTTGACTTCGATAGCAGCTGGCGCAACCGAAATCGCATGGTTGTGACTTGCCATGGGACACCCACAACCTTCACCGTTGCTCTGCTTTCTCTGACTCCACAGCGCTGCACATGGCTTCTGCACGACAACACACACCGTGTGTGCGTTTCCTCCTGCAGGCAGGATTAAAGGATTCTCCAGACGAGGCCTGGACGTATGCCAGGCAGCTGGCAAAGAAGACCGACCTTCTCCAACTCTTCAAAGACAACAGACTTTGTGGGAGTGAGCATTAAAAAAAAAAAGGCGCACATCTTTCCAACTGTTTTCTGGTATGATTTGCGAGCAAAAATTTTCTCAAAAGGCTGCAGGGGGAGGAGTCTGTTAGTTGATAGGGGAATTCTGGGAGTTGAAGTCCACACATCTGAAAGATTCTGAGGTGGAGACTCACCGGCCTAGCCGGTATGGCATACTGTGTGCGAATCCATGTTTTATTCAGCTCTCCATATTAATAAGTCCTGCACAGCATAAATTTTGATCACAGAACCATGAGGATTGTCAGGGTTCCGACGGATGCCCTAATTCAGTGGTCGCTAATCTTTTTGGGCCTTATAGAATAGAAATAGGATAGGATGGGATGGGATGGAATGGAATAAAAATACGTTTATTGTCATTGCATTCCACGAATACAATGAAATTTGAAAGCTACTCTAGCACAGTGCCCCAAATGCCACATCACAATCATACTACAGAGTATTTAATAATAATAATAATAATAATAATAATAATAATAATAATAATAATAATAATAATAATGAGGAGGAGGAGGAGGAGAATAAGAAGGAGAAGAAGAAGGAGAAGGAGGAGAATAAGAAGGAGAAGAAGAAGGAGGAGAATAAGAAGGAGAAGGAGAAGAAGAAGAAGGAGGAGAATGAGAAGGAGAAGAAGAAGAAGGAGGAGGAGAAAAGGAGAAGAAGAAGAAGAAGAAGAAGAAGAAGAAGAAGAAGAAGAAGAAGA
>BLBF01000055.1:2104543-2121289 GCA_015471245.1 Laticauda colubrina | reverse complement strand
GAAGAAGAAGAAGAAGAAGAAGAAGAAGAAGAAGAAGAAGAAGAAGACTAAATCACAAATGCCCTGTTTGATTCAAGACAATTACTGCCTTGGAAAAGACACTTTCTCAATCTATTAGTCCTCATTTTAAGACATCAATAACGCCTCCCTGATGGTAACAGTTCAAAATATGAATGTCCAGGATATGAATGGTCTAAAGAAAAAGAGCAACCGATGATTTTTTGTGCTATGTTTATAACTCTCTGGAGCATCTTCTTATCTACTGCAGAGCATCTAGCATACCACACCGTTACACAGTATGCCAAAAAGTTTTAGCTATGAAGGGAGCCTGAGATCTAAATAATCAATATTATCTGTTATGCATACTTTATTAGGGGAAGGGCAAAGGTTGAATGCAACCTCCCCTTGACTATAAAAATTGCTGAAAGATTCTTATCAAGGCCCTGAGTTAGCTTTTGAGCCAGGATACTTATATCTTGGTACCAGAATAAAAGCATAATTTTGTACCACACCTTGTGTCCGGTAACTTATTTGTGTCTGTGTCTGGTAACTTATTTTAGACACCTAGCAAGAGCCCAGTGTTGGGGACCACAATTGCTTATTTAGTATTTATGACTATAAGTGCTGTGTCTCATGTTTTACGGTGAATCTATTTTTACAATAACTATGATAATTATCACTATTGTTGCACATACACTGAGAGCTTAGGCCCGGCAGACAAATTCCTTGTGTGTCTAATCACACTTGGACAATAAAGAATTCTATATTTCTATAAATATGGGAACTGGTGACTGGGCTTGTGGCTGGCTCTTGTCCCATCCCACCTCACAAGTTGTTGTTATGGGAAAAACAGGAATTGCTCAGAAGATTAATTGCCTTGTTTAGCATCTATGTGGAGTTACAATGGTGACGAAAACAATGACTTGGCTGCCAAATCCTCATCTTTACGACTGTTGGAAGAAATATCCTTCTGGGTTCAGTTCCAAGTGGGGGACAAGCCACTGGAAACATGGAGGCTGTTTGGAAAGATGGTTTTAATGGTAGACAGAACCACATGGCTTGGAGCTCCAAAATGAAAAGGATGATATTCGAATACAGCTCATCAGTCTGGAATCTGCACTGTATATTGGACATTAATACAATCGAATGAGTCCAGAAGTATTTCATGAGAAGAGTTCTACACTCCTGTGCTTGCAACAGAATACCTTACACCACCAGGCTTGAGATTCTAGGCTTAGACAGCCTTGAACTACACCTGCTAAGATTGGACTTAAGCGTAGCACACAAAATTATCTGCTACAATGTGCTACCAGTCAGACTACTTCGGCTTCAACCGCAAAAGCACAAGAGCACACAACAGATAGAAACTCAATATAAACTACTCCAGACTTGATTGCAGAAAGTACAACTTCAGCAACAGAGTGGTCAATGCCTGGAATGCACAACCTGACTCTGTTGTTACATCCCCAAACCCTTACTCCTTTAACCTCAAACTATCCACTATTGACCTCACCCCATCCTTAAGAGGTCTGTAAGGGGTGTGCATAAGTGCACCATCATGCCTACTGACCCTATCCTATTGTCCCCATTTATTCGTACCTATTTCCTGTATTTCTTACTCATGTTTATACTTATACCTAGTATCTTGTAAGCGATTTGACAAATAAAATAAAATAAGGAAGGGTAGGAAGGGAGGGAGGGAGGAAGGAAGGAGAGAAAATGGAGGGAGGGAGTGGGAGGGAGGAAGGAAGGAGAGAAAAAAAGGGAGTGAGGAGAGAAAAAAAGGGAGGGAGCGGGAGGAAGGAAAGAAGGAAAGGGAGAGAATACCCAATCCTAAGAGGTTTGTAAGAGGCGTGCATAAGCGCACCATCGTGCTTCCTGTCCCTGCCCTATTGTCCCCATTTATTCGTACCTATTTCCTGTATTACTCACGTTTATACTTATACCTACTATCTTGTAACCGATTTGACAAATCAAATAAATAAAATAAGGAAGGAAGGAAGGAAGGAAGGAAAAAGGGAGGGAGGGAGTGGGAGGGAGGAAGGAAGAAGAGAAGAGGGAGGAGAGAAAAAAAGGGAGTGGGAGGAAGGAATGGGAGAGAATACCCATTCCTAAGAGGTCTGTAAGGGATGTGCATAAGTGCACCATTGTGCTTCCTGTCTCTGTCCTATTGTCCCCATACAAACTTATTTCCTGTATTCTTACGTTTATACTTATACCTAGTATCTTGTAAGCAATTTGACAAATCAAATAAATCAAATAAATAAATGATCACATGCTTCAAGATGTTGGGGAAAGGAAAAGAAGGGCTTGCTAACAATATCTTATTAGGAGACCAAAACTGGAAAATACACAGTAATGGTAAAATTGACAGTATATATCCATAATATAAGCTTAATCAAATTTATGCAAAAATGACTCCATGTATACTATTATGTACATAATATTCTGCCTTTTTAGTATGTCCTAAAATATTACATTTTCCGAGGAGAGAGGTAGATTTTAGTTTCCAACATGACTTTTGTAGCTCTGGAAGGCTGAAGGAAGATCAGGAAAAAATCAAGAAGTTTCACTTGACAACTACATTACTTAATTGCATGGCCTGTCCCAATGGTGGTCACACTAAATGAGGTAGTTCTGTTGTTTGCATGCCACGCATCTCACCATAAGGCAACCCTAGGAGGCTTTACAAAAAGACAGGAAGTCCTTGACTTACAACCTTCTGTTTAGTGACTGTCCAAAGTAACAACAGCACTGAAAAAAAGTGGTTTGTGACTGTTCTTCCACACTTATGACCATTGCAACATGCTGACAGTTACGTGATCAAAATTCACACTCTTGGCAATGGACTCATTACGGTGTCCTGGACACATGTGATCCTTTTTTTGGATTGTGGATTAAGGATCCCCTTTTTCATGGATTGTGGAGACCCGGAGATTAGATCAGAAGGCAGGACTTCAGGTGAACAAACCAGGATTTAGAGCAGCTTGTCTCAAACATAGCCTGTTTAAGATGGATGGGTACCAACACCCTGAATTCCAGGCCAGGCTGGGGGATTCTGGGACTCGAAGCCCATTGCCTATCCCTTTTAAAGCAGCCCAAGTTTCAGAAACAAAGATTGAGAGCTTATCACGCGGAAGCGATGTGGTGGAATCATAGCTTGGCACGGAATCACGTGCTCATCACCCGGAAGCAGGGCAGCGGCTTCAACCTCGCGAGCGCGCATGCTCGTCCCTCCCATGCCTGGCGTCACCTGCGTGGCATCGAGCTTTCCTCGCCTCGTCCGACTGAGGGCGCGCAGCCAATCGCGGCCAGAAGGCGGGGTCACGGGGGGGAGGAAATAAAGGAACGCCCCGCCTCCTTTTTCCTCCCTTCTTCCCTCCCAACCTTGATTGACACCTCGCGGCAGCCCAATAACGGCCGCCGGCCGGGCAGCGCCCCCTTGGTGACGATGGCAGGGATTGGGGCGCCCTCCAGCTCCTCCCCCTCGGGTGGCGGGCGGGGCCCTGCCCAAACCCCAAAAGGCCCCGCCCCGCCCCCAAAAAGCTCCGCCCAAACCCCCAAAGGCCCCACCCCTCTGGCGCGCTCTTCTCCCGGCGGCGGCGGCGGAGGTCGGAACAGCGTCGCCTCCATTTTCTCCTCGGCCGGCGCTTCTTCTTCCTCCTCTTCCTCCTCCTCAGCCGCCGGCAGTTACGGCCGCCGAGGCCTCGAACCGCCGCCGCCCAGGCCCCGCCGCCCGAGCCCCTCAGTCGCCCGCGCCCGAGGGAGGCCTCCCAGCGCCGCGCCCCCGCCCGGACTCGCCTGCCGCCCGGCCGCCTCCGCCGTCACCGCCGCCATGAATGAGGAGTACGACGTGATCGTGCTGGGCACCGGCCTGACGGTGAGCGGGACGCGCGGCCGTGGCGCCTCGGAGGGGAAGGGGGAGCTCGCGCGGCCTTAAAAACAGGAAAGCGCGCCTCGTGGGAAAGGGGGTCAGAAGACGCGTGTATCTTGCGGGAAGCGGGCTGCCCCTCTCTGCCGTTATTGGGGGACGGCTTATATTTTAGGATGAGCTTTTATATTGGTAGCAAGGGAGGGCCGTCGGGATGGATGGGAGTGGAGGGAAGGGGAAGACGCGTGGAACGTGAGAAGCCAAAGACGCGCGTGTCTTGTGGGAAGGGAAAGACACGTGTAACTTCAGGGCAGGGAAAGACACGCATCTGGTGGGAAGGCAAAGACATGAATGAGTCTGGGCTCGGTGCCCTCTCCCTCTTTTCCCCTTTTGGTTGAGACCTGCCCTTATTTGGGGTTTATTCTTATTTTTTTCATTAGGATTAGCTTTTATGTTGTAGAATCGGGGCTCTGAATGGGTGGGAACTGGAAGGAAAGGAAAAGACACGTGTAACCTAAGGGATGGGGGCTGGGCTTGACTTGGCGACCTCATCCTACCCCCTTCCTTTTTGCCTGTTGCCTGTGTCCTGCCGGTTTTTTTGGAGATGGTTTTTATTTTAGGATCAGCTTTTATAATATAACATCCGAGCTGGGAGTCTGAATGGGGGAAACAGGTTAAGGTAACTTGTGGGAAGGGAAAGTGTAGCATGAGGGATGGAGGCCTTCCCCCTCCTCTTTCCTTTTTGTTGAGGCCTGGCATTGTTTCAGGCTTGGTTTTTATTAGGAATGGGTGGAACTGCAGGGAAAGGATTTAACAGATAATCAGAATTGGAAGGGACCTTGTAGGTCATCTAGCCCAACCCCAATCTGGTTGAATTTTCTGACAAATGGCAGTCCAATCTCTTCCTGAAAGTTTCCAGGGATGAAGCTCCCGCAACTTCTGAATAACAGAATAACAGGTTAACAGAGGTTGGAAGGGACCTTGTAGGTCATCTAGTCCAACCCCCGTCCAGGCGAGAGACCCTACACCATTTCTGACAAATGGCAGTCCAATCTCTTCTTGAAGGTCTTAAGTGATGGCGCTCCCACAACCGGAGAGAAGGGAAAGAGACAGGAAAGCAGCTGGACTTTGGTGTCCCCCTTCCTCTTTTTCCTCTCCTCTTATTTCGACCCTCCTTTACATGGGGATGATTATTAGCTTTTCTATGAATGATTAATTATGTGTTATTTATTTGGACTCTCCTGTCTTCTCCCCCTCCCGTTTAATCATCCTTGTGCTTTTTTTTTGCCCCCCTGTTTTAATCTTCAACTGGCTCACCTCCTCATGTCCTGCCGGCAGAGTTCTGGGTTCACACAACCCCCTGACCCGGGTCATCTGGAGACACGTGATCTGGCTCAACCTGCCTCCCTCCCCTCAAAGTTTGCCACGGCTTCTGAAGCCAAAAAAGGCTGGATTATTTTTAACCCCTGTGGGCATCCAGCCTTCCCTCCCCATGGATGGAGGCCCTGCTTGGCTGCTGCTTCATTGTCCAACTTGGATATTCTGCCCCATAATCCTTGACTGCCTACCTCAGCTGGGCGGGACCCTGGTGAATTCCAAATACCATTTATGCAGCACACTGCTCCTGGCCATGGAGGCTCTGACCTGAGTTGAGGCTTTGGAAGTGGCCCCATACTTTTCTCCTCCTGTGGCATCAAGAAAGACATCCCAGGAGATTGTATTTTACATGTTATGTATTTATTTTATATTACACAATAGCCCTTGATTTCCGTGCCTGAAATTTCTCTTGCTGGACAAGATATTTAAGTGTTTTGTCCTGTTTTGCGATCTTTCTTGCCTCTGTTGTTAAGTGAATCACTGCAGTTGATAAATAAATAAATCTGCTTGTCAGAAGGTCATAAAAGGGTACCCATTAGTGACCCTAGGACACTGCAGCCGTCATAAATATGAGTCAGCTGCCAAGCATCCGAATTTGGGTCACGTGGCCACGGGGATGCTGCAACGACCGTGTTGGGAAAAAAATAATAATCTTAAGTTACTTTTTTCAGGGCCGTCATAACTTCAAATGGCCATTCAAAAGGAATGGTTGCAAACCAAGGATTAGCTGCATTTAATTTTTTTGCCCTTGGATCCTCCCTTGTCATCTCTTGTTCTTCTAGGGGGCATCTTGCTAAAAGGTTTTGCTTGGTAGCCCAAAGATTTGGGATTCCCTCTTTGCACCAAGGGGCACCCTGTAGTTCTCTGAAGCTCCCAGGCCTTGCCAGGTCTAGGGAGGGTGGAACGGGGGATTTTGGGGGATTGCTTCAAAGCCTTCACTTTCATACTGCAACTACTATTTTTCCCATTGAAATCAATGAGTCAGTTTACAGGAAACATATGAGCAGAGCTAAGTTTGACTCTCACCAAGCCTCGGAGTCCAGTCTTTTCTCTCAGCTCTCTTACCTTGCAAGGTTGTCATTCTTTGTAGCTGGGACCATCCTATTCTGTACCTTTTCCATCTAGAACGTCGACTTTGTATTTTTTTTTTTCCCTCTGGAGGAAATAACTCAGTAAACTATCAAACTGCCATAAATCTAACATGATTTATATTATTCTACATTTGCAATCTCTGGAAATGTCTTAAATGGCCACGGTAAGATTTTTTTTTTTTAAATCAAAAGTCCATGACCACCCATTCATACTCGTGGATTTTTGAGTGAGGGGTTTTAACTTTGACTTGGCGTGCTTTTTACTTGGTCGGTGGTTTGCCTAGACCATTATTGTCTGTCTTCTGACATTAAATGAGGATTTACAGCAGGGAGGTCCGATTTTGGCGACTTTCAGACCTGTGGACTTCAACCCCCAGAATTCCCCAGCCAGCTAACTGGTCTGAAAGTCGCCAAAATCGGACCTCCCTGCTGTAGGTTCTCTCTTACCTGTCAAGAGTCCTAGGCAGCTTAATAGGCATCCTGACTTTAAGCCCTCTAAAGTGGGGGGATTCTGGGAGTTGAAGTCTTTAAAAGTGACCAAGGTTGGAATACCCCTGGTTTGATAGAATTCTTTATTGGCCAAGCGATGATTGGACACACAAGGAATTTGTCTTTGGTGCATAAGCTCTCAATGTACAGAAAAAGAAAAGGAAATAGATTCATCAAGAATCATAAGCTACAACACTTAGTGACAGTCATAGGTTACTAATATAGTGTCAGTCTTAAGTTTGGCAAAAAAAATAACTTGTCTAACCTGAAACATGTAGCTCACTTGGCAGTTAAAATACACACTTTACAGTTTGCTCCCAACAAATCATTGGTGCTTCCCCTAAGAAGGAGAGCAGAGATTTTCACCTGTCAGGTGGGAATCCCTGCTTTCTCTCCGATATATTGAATGACAGGAGGTTTTCTATGGAAAGGAGACGCAATGGAGATCACATTTCAGAGAGGAACCGGTAAATATTTGTAGCCTTGAAAGGTTCCCCCCCCCAATTCACCTTTTTTAAGGTTGCCTACTTTTTTAAAAAAAAAATCGGTCTCTTGTTGATTTAAAAATTTATCTCTGACCGCAGAAATGTTATAACCTTCACTTCTGCCTCTTGCATCCGGTTTATCTCCATCATATGTCTCTCCCTCCCTCTCTCTCTCTCTCTATTATTATTATTATTATTATTATTATTATTATTATCATTATTATCATTATTATTATCATTATTATCATTATTATTATCATTATTATCATTATTATTATCATTATTATCATCATCATCATCATTATTATTTTGACTGTATAAGTTACCTTTCCTGCCAAGCAAGCTTTCTCTAATCCCACTCTACAGGCAGTCCTTGATTTACAATCACTGATTTAGCCACTGAAATGGCAATTTACGACTGTTTTTCACACTTTCAACTGTTGCAGCATTTCCACCACCACCCCTGATCACTTGACCCAAATTCGGCTGCTGGGGCACTGGGAATAATTTCAGGGGGCCATTTAAATGGCTTAAATCAAATTTGGACCTTGGAGGTCTTCTAGTCCAGCCCTTTGCTCAAGCAGGAGAACCTACATCATCTCAGACAAGTGACCGTCTGGTCTCTGCTTAAAAACCTCCAGTCTTGGAGCACCCACAATTTCTGGTGGCAGGCTGTTCCACGGAGTAATTCTTCTAACTATCAGGAAATTTCTCCTTAGTTCGAGGTTGCTTCAACCACCATCACCCCAATCCATAAAGCCTCCCCCCCCCCCCAAATTGGGTAGACTTCAACTCCCAGAATTCCCCAGCCAGCAGTTAAAAATATGTGGCTCAATTCTCTGAATTCCCCAGCTAGCTTTGCTGGGGATGATTTTTTGGGGGGAAAAAATGCTGGTTGGGGAATTCTTGGATTGAAAGTCCATCCAACTTCAAGTGACCGATTTTGAGAAACACCGGTTTAGGAGAAAGGAGTTTCCTTAACAGTACTAACATGTGAAACCACGAAAGTTGTGGCTGTCGTGGCTTGAACCTCTGACTGCAATACAAACAGTTGGATGTACCAACTCTGAAATAGCAGAAAAGGGAATGATTTCCATAAAGGTCAGCAGAGAAGCCATTCCTCTCATGTCAGCTTGTCTACTTTTAGGTTCGTTCTGAGCTGCAAACGAATTAAATCAGAATAATTTCCACTCATCCCTCTCTTCAGTTGTCTCTGTCACGCATGAGATGGCTGGATCCACAAATGAAAATTGCTTCCTGAAGCTCCAGGAAATTGACTACCTTGCCAAACAAGGATCGTCATGCTGCCTTTCTGTAGCCTCATCCTGGTTTGCCGATGGAGAAGGACAAAGATGCCCCTGTATTTCTTTCTTTCTTTCTTTCTTTCTTTCTTTCTTTCTTTCTTTCTTTCTTTCTTTCTTTCTTTCTTTCTTTCTTTCTTTCTTTCTTTCTTTCTTTCTTTCTTTCTTTCTTTCTTTCTTTCTTTCTTTCTTTCTTTCTTTCTTTCTTTCTTTCTTTCTTTCTTTCTTTCTTTCTTTCTTTCTTTCTTTCTTTCTTTCTTTCTTTCATGGCCTCTCATGAGAGACTTCCCGACCAGCCTCCAAAAGTATTCTGCAAAATGATTTCAAAAGCAACTCGGTGGCCTTCAGGGTGCAAACACCAACCTTTTGATCTCACCACCATTTCTCTCTCTCTGTGTTCTGCTTTTTTTAAAAAAAAAATCGGTTGGTTTCACTTCTCGTCCTGCAAATTAAACCGATTTTGGTAAGAAGCCCTTCTTCGGATGAATGCTTCAAAAGCATAAGGAGATAAAGAGGGGGATTGTTCTTTCTGAGAAAGAAATACGGCCCAAGAATGAATTGGAAGCTTCCTGCAATTGTGGAAGCCAGCTCTTTCCTGCACTTGTTTTGAATCTTTTGTTCAGCTTGGGGGTGGGGGGGAAAAAAAACCAAGAGATTTCAACTGTTTTAAAAAAAATAAAAATAAAAACATGCCTTGTCTTGCTCACTTGAGCAGAGAAACCCTCTGGGTGGAATTCTTTGAAGAGCCAAGATCTGTCAATGGCCTGTTTCAAATGTTAAGGCGGTTAGTTAGCCGTTTCTGCCTCTGATGCAGGTACAGTTCATTTAGTGTCTGAAGTTACAACGGCACCGAACGGCAACTTTCTGACATGCAAAGTCAACAAGGAAAGCAGATATTGCTAACCGAACAGCTGCAGTGATTCACTTAACGAATGTGGCTAGAAAAAAGAAGAAAAAATACTAGAATGTGCCGAATTGGAATTTGCTTAACAATGGAACTTAAAGAGGAAACAGAATATTTACCCAGCATGGGACGTATTGTACAAATGGTTAAATAACAGGTGCAGAGATTAGTAACTTAATAACAAAACAGGAATAAATACAGGTTATATAGATATATGTAAGAATATATCTTGTAAGCAGTATCATTATATGCAATATACTGACTGTAAACCGCTAAGAGCGGACTGTAAAGCACTATAAAGCAGTATATAAGTCTTAAGTGCTATTGCTATTATCAGACTGTACGTGATTAGAGATTAAAACGTACAGAGTGATAAATGAATAAAGTGTTATGACAACTATGAAAACAATAGTTACAGTTATGAAGTACAATACTATGTACTTAAAAGAGATTACACTGTATGACTATGAGAATGATGGTTATAGCCAGGGGTCCCCAAAAATGGCAATTTTAAGACTTGTGGACTTCAACTCCCAGAGTTCTCCAGCCAGCTATGCTAGCTGAGAAATTCTGGGATTTGAAGTCCAAAAGTATTAAAAGTTGTCAAGTTTGGAGACCTCTGGTGTATAATATACATATATATAAAAAAGACTTGATATAGCCAGAACACTGATGTTGCAAAACTGGAAATATGTATAATAAAGAAAAATGTACAATTTTTTTTTTTAAATGTGGCAAGAAAAATTGTAAAAATGGAGCAAAACTTAATGAATTTCTCAAATTTGGGGCACAGTTGTGGTTGTAAGTTGACTCCCCATAGCAGCTAGACTCTGCTGTGGTTCAAACCAGCCTTACAGGTAGTCCTTGACTAACAACCACAATTGAGCCCCACATTTCCGTTGCTAAGTGAGCCACACTTCTTAAGCGAATCATTGCAGTTGTTAAGTTAGTAACAAGGTCGTTAAGTGAATTTGGCTTCCCCCCCTGGACATTGCTCGTCGGAAGGTTGCAAAAGGGGATCGCATGACCCCGGGGGGACACTGCAACCGTCATAAATGTTAATCAGTTGCCCAAAGCCCACATTTTGATGACGTACTGTAACAAGTCATATGTGGGAAAAAAACTGTCAAAAGTCACTTTTTTTTCTGTTTGAATGGTCACTAAATGAGCTGTAGGACTATCTGTAGCCAGAGAAGATTCCGTTTTCTTTTCTGGCATGTTGGGCTGAATTTTTGCCCACAAGAACATAGCTGAAAGTATGACTTCTTCTTAATAAGAAGATGCTGACTCTGACTGAATCTGGAACGTTGGCACATCTGCGGGTAAAATGTTGGCACCTCCACTTAATTTAGAGAGGCTCGTTGTTGTGAGCTGCTTGTGCCTTGCCTTATGTGGTGTGCTTTTGTGTATTGAGGCTGCAGTGCAAGACCGTGGGCCTTGGCCCATTTCCACCCACAATGACGCTCACTGTTTGAAACTTCCCAGGTAAAGCAAACCACAGTCGCTTTTAAATCACATCATCGGGCTGAACATCAGCTTAAAATTGGTCCCAGTGTTGTTGGTTGCACCTTCAGATATGAATGTTAATTTTCTAAGGATTCCTTTCAACATGGACCCCCTTTTAGTTCTCAATCTCTGTGTTGAATTAGAAGGGAATTATGAGGAGACATGAAAACATAAAATCACAGGGCTGGAAGGGGGCTTGGAGATCTTCTAGTCCAACCCCTGCTCAAGGCAGGATAGTCAAATGGTTGTCCTGTTTTATTTTTGAAAACCTCCAGTTGGAGCACCCACAACTAACTTTATTGTCACTTGGAATGTAAAATGTAGGTGAAATTTCAAAGAGTCACCACCTCCAATAAATATTACATCCTATAACAATAAATAAATACAGATTAATACAGAATTAGGCATATACTCACATATATGTCACATATATATCAACTCAGAGAGGCAAGCTATTCCATCAATTAACTATGCTGTCAGAAAATTTCTCCTTAGTTTTGGTTGGATCTCCCTTTAACAAGTTGCCATCCATTGCTGCTACTGCTGCTGGTTTTTTGTTTTTTGTTTTTTTTTGGGGGGGAGGGGGTAGTAAATTTGTTATTTTATTTTTAATACAAACAAACCATCTTCCATTAAACAGTTTGTCATCTGGGTACAAATATATTGTGCAATAACAATTAAAATTACAGCCATATTCATTACATTGGTATTCTCTTAACACTGATATGCATGATATGGCTAATTATTGTAAAAATCCTTATCTTAATTTGATTCTATTAACATATTTTCTATATTTCACTCATCATCTTTTATTTCCAACTTTCATATTTATTCTCTAACCACTGATAAAAATAATTCCCATATCGTATAATATTCAGTTTGTTCCTTCTCTTTAGTTAACCTGTTCATTGTGTTAACCTGTTCATTTCTGCACGTTCTAATGCGTACCCCTCATTGCTTCTTGTCCTGCTTTCTGGTGCTTTGGGGAATAAGTCAGTCTCCTCGGAGACAACCCCTCAAGTACTTGAAAGACAGCTGTCATGTTCCCCCAAATCTTCCTTTTTGATAAGCTAGACCAAGTCTTCAAACTTGGCAAGTCTTAAGACTTGTGGACTACAACTCCCAGAATTCCTGAGCTAACATGACCGGAGGAGGAATTCTGGGAGCTGAAGTCCACAAGTCTTAAACTTGCCAAGTTTGAAGACCCCTGGAATGAATAGATAGAGAAAGAGAGGTAGAAGAGAGAGAGAGAGAGAGAGAAAGAGGGACAGAAAGATAGAATAGATATAGATAAAGAGGTAGAATAGATAGAATAGAACATATAGACAGAATAGATCAAGGATCTTCAAACTTGGCAACTTTAAGACTTGTGGACTTCAACTCCCAGAATTCCTGAGCTAACATGACTAGAGGAGGAATTGTGGGAGTTGAAGTCCACAAGTCTCAAAGCTGTCAAGTTTGAAGACCCCTGAGCAAGACCTACCTAGTTTCCTCAGCCGTTCATCGTACGATTTAGCCCTTGGCTCCCTTTATCAATCTTTGTTGCTCTTCTCTGCACTCTTTCTAGAATCCCAGCATCCTTGTATCGTGATAACCAGAACTGGACCCGGTACAGGTAGTCCTCCATTTCCAACCAGTTTTCAGGTGCTCTGGCTCACAAATGCCCACAGAGAGGGCCCTGCATGCCAGAAACCCAAAGACCAGCTGGTCGGTATACACGTCTGTTTTTTGGTCGTTTTTTGCCAGTTTTGGGGCCTTTTTCAGGCCATTTACAGGCTGTTTGTTTTTCAGGCCAAGAACAGCTAGTCTTTTGGCTGTTTTTCAGGCCATTTTTGGGCACTCCGGCGCCTGCGAAAACTAACTGGCCAGTGCAAATGCCTACAGGGAGGGCTCTGTGTGCCAGAAACCAGAGCAATTAGCGATGGCACGCATGCCGCAGAGAGGGCTCTGCGTGCCACAGGTTCACCATCATGGTGTAATAGGGTCTCCTGCTAGAGGAGGGGTGGTGGTGTTGGACTAGATGACCTACAAGGTCCCTTTTAACTGTGTTATAAACCTGGTCTGTCATCCCTTCTCATGATCTTGATGTGATCGCTCTTTCGATGCAGGTCAGGACTGCGTTGGTTTTTTTGGCAACTGCAGCACACCTGGGCTGGGCAAGGATTTATCTGCAGGGTGATCTCGCATCCCACATCCAGGGGTGGGAAATTTGAGTTTATTTGTCCTAGGAGACTGAAAAATCCAGTTGGCTTTCTTTTCAAGGCCTCTGGAGAAATCCTGCAGGCCTATTTAACGATCTGCTGAAGCTCCTCCTGTGAAGTGGACGGACACTTGGGTTGTAGTGCTGCCTCAGCACCTTCCTTTCGAAATCATTATTTGCAAATCATAATCCACTTCCTGAAATGAGAATTGCTGGCAAGGGCAGGAGCCTTTGAAAAAAATACTATGTAATATCTGAAAATGAATTGTGATTTGCAGCAGCTTCTGCAAGAATAAGTTTGCAAGGTGCTCCAGGATTCTTCACTGCTTTTTTTTTTTAAATTGCAAATGAAATACAGGTAGTCCTCAACTTGCAACAGTTCATTTAGTGACCAAAGTCAGAACGGCGCTGAAAAAAAGTGACCCCACAGTTAGCACCATTGCGGCCTCCCCATAGTGACACAATTTTCATTCAGATACTTGACAAATGACTCACATTTATGACAGTTGCCGCATCCCTGGGCCACATGATCCCCTTTTGTGACCTCCCGTCAAGCAAAGTTGATGGGGGAAAGCCAAATTCACTTAACAACCAGGGACTAACTTATCAATGGCAGTGTTTCACTTAACAACCGTGGCAAGAAAAGTCATACAGCGGGACAAAACTCACCTAACAAATTTTTCATTTAGCAATATAAATTTTGGACTCAGTTGTGGTTGTACATAGAGGACTTAACCTGGAAAAGAAGCCTCCACTGGTTGAATTTCCAGATA
The DNA here is from genome assembly GCA_015471245.1 of Laticauda colubrina. NCBI lineage: Eukaryota > Metazoa > Chordata > Lepidosauria > Squamata > Elapidae > Laticauda > Laticauda colubrina. The sequence continues at coordinate 2,107,292 of BLBF01000055.1, read as the reverse complement.
TTAATATAATTATGAATAAAATCTAGATGTATCTCTTTCAATATTGCATTGTGCCCAACGCATCAGCTCAAAGCATGTAAAGGAATAAAGTGTCTGGAAAATTAAGCTTCCCCATCTCAATTATGTGTACCTTTACTCCTCCTAGACCCAGGGTCTCCAAATGGGCACTTTAAGACTTGTTGTCATACCCTTGGTAGAGTCTGACTCTGAGGGAGAGGAGGAACAGTGACAGGGAGATATGGCTCTGGAGGTTGTGGAGGAGGCCGGGGAAGGGCAGAGGCCGGCTGGGCAGTCAGAGGAATAAACCAGGCCCATCCCCTCCGCATCCTAGGGCACATAGGGAAGAACGGAGAAGGAAACAACTTAGCTTGCGAGAGAGGAAGCGGCCATGATCCCTCCATTGGTTGCAACTGAGGAGAATAGTATATAAGAGAGATGGTTAAAACACAGCGTTGCCAGAAGCAAAGCATGTGTTATTTTGGGCTGAAGTTATCTTGGTTGGCGTCCTTCCAACAGACTCTGCCTTTTTATCTCCTTGAAGTTGGTAAATACTTCTGTCCTGTTGTGAAAATTTCATCATTGTTGTTTGTTTGGGTTTTTTATTTCACCTCTATCTGCTCATTTAGCTTGGACTGTATTGCTTTTTTTTGAAGACTATTTTTGAATAAGTTTTATCTCCAACTGAGAATTATTGAACAGTGCAGCCAAGTTGGAGGCATTAAAGGACATTTATTGACATTTTGGATTTTGTTACGTTTTTGTTACACTCCGGGTCATCACACTTGTGGACTTCAACTCCCAGAATTCTTGGAGTTGGAAGTCCACAAGTCTGAAAAGTTGCTAAGTTTTGGGGACCTCTGTCCTAGACCATGAAGTCCACTACGGTGTTGCTGGACATTCGATCTTGCTCGTGTGAAGTTTTCCCTTGCATGATGGCATGGCCCTCATTTCCTTGAAGGCAACTGGGATGATGCCCTTTTGAGAAAATTAAGTTTATTGTACCTCCTACCTTTGGGGATAATTGCTGGAGATATTAGTGAAGCCTTTGGCATTTCAGTTCCAGGCTGCCTTGACTAAGTATTGATCGATGCATAAAATCGCAGGGCTGCAAGGGACCCCGGGAGGTCTTCTAGTCCAACCCCCTGCCCGAGGCAGGAGTCCCCATGCCGTCCCAGACAAACGGTTGTCCCAACCCTTTCTCGAAAAACTCCAGTGAAGGGAATATTCACAACTCCGGGTTGGAAGTTATTTCATGGATTGTTTTCGCCGTCTGGAAATTTTTCCTTCGTTTCGGGAGAAACTCTGGATGTCTCTTTAGTGGTCTTCCACCCATCCCTTGCTTTGGAGAACGAGTCAACCCTCTACTTCTCTGTGGCAGCCCCTGAAGTCATGAGACTATTATTCCCACCCCACCCCAAATCCTTGTCTTTCATTAGGCTAGACAGAACTAATTCCAGAAATCATTCTTCATATGTTTTAGCCTCCTTAGTTCTAGGTTGGTTCTCTCAGTTAGTTTCCGTCCATTGCTTCTTGTCTTATCTTGAGGTGCTTTGGAGAATAGGTTGACCCCTTATTTGGGGCAGCCTCTCAAATGTTGGAAGGCTGCTATGGTGTCTCCCCTGGTCCTTCTCTTCCCGAGATTAGCCAGGCCCAGTTCCTGCAACCTTTCTTCGTATGTTTTGGGCCCAGTCCCCTCATCATCCTGGTTGCTCTTCTCTGCACTTTTTCAAGAATCTCAACATCTTTTTTTATCGTGTGGTGACCAAAACTGGAAGCAGGACTCTAGGTGTGGCCTTACGAAGGCTTTATAGAGTGGTTGTATACTTGGATTGATGTACCAGCTTATATGTTCAGGTGTTCCTCAGCCTACAAACACAATTGAGCCTCAAATTCCCATTGCAAAGCAAGACATTTGTAAAGTGAGTTTTGCCCCGTTTTACGTCCTGCCTTGCCACAGTTGTTAAGAAAGTCAATCCCTTTAGTTGTTTAGTCAGTGCCACTGTTGGTAAATGAATCTGGCTTCCTCCATTGACTTCGCTTGTCGGAAGGTCGCAAGGGGATCGCCCGACCCTGGGGGACACTGCAACTGTCATAAATAAGAGCCAGTTGCCAGGCATCCAAATCCCGTGACCCACAGGGAAGCTGCAACAGTCGTAAGTGTGAAAAACTTCACTTGGATTGGAGACACACACATATACCCCCTCCCTGGTCTCAATGAAAAGCTCACACAGATTTTAAGGCCTTTTGTTCCTGGGCCTACATGAACAGATGCTTCTCTTGCGGCAAAGTTACACAGAGGAAACAGATTGCATGACTCATGAAATATGGAGAAGTTATATAGCAGCAAAGTTGCTCGTTGTGTTTAGAGCATGCCCCTGGTAAATTTTTAAATATTTAATGCAGCATGTATGATGAATGTATTATTATGATGACTTTGATCATGATTTATCACTTATAGCTTTTATGTACACTGAGAGCTTCTGCACTGAAGACAAATTCCTTGTGTGTCCAATCACACTTGGTCAATAAAGAACTCTCTTCTCTTATTCTATTCTATTCTATTCTATTCTATTCTATTCTATTCTTATTCTTATTCTTATTCTATTCTATTCTTATTCTATTCTAATTTTATTCTAGTCTATTCTAGTCTCTTCCTACTCTATACCTCTATTCTTTTCCATTCTGTTCCATTCTATTCTCATTCTATTCTATACCTACTCTCTACTCTCTACTCTACTCTATACTTTCT
>BLBF01000055.1:2086375-2097407 GCA_015471245.1 Laticauda colubrina | reverse complement strand
AGGAAGAGTCAAAGGAAGAAAGACAAGGAATGAGGGAAGGAAGGAAGAGAAAGGAGGAAGGGTGGAAGGAAGGAAGAGAAAGGAAGGGTGGAAAGAAGGAAGAAGACAGACGGAAGAAAGAAAAAGAAAGGGAGGAAGAAGAAAGAAAGAAAGGAGGAAGCAAAGAAAGAAGAGAGAGATTAAATTTACCAAGTAATTGACCCATATTGTTTGTCAGGCAAAGGCAGATCATTTTCTCCCCCAAAGCCGTAAACTTCACGAAATTTCCTTCTTGGGGCCAAGTCCTATTTGCTCCGCTTGTCAGCTTGTCGGTCTTTTCTTTCACTGACCCCCCATGTTATAATATCCAGCTGGGAAGAAGAAGAATACAAAGAAGTTCCACTATTTGTAAGCATCCCCCCCATCCACCTAACTTCCTACCCCTTTTAGATTTACAACCCCAGTTGAGACCAATATTTCCCTTTGCTAAGCAAGCCGGTTTGTTAAGGAAGCTGGGTTACGATTTTACGGCCATTTTGCCATAACTTATAGTTATGAAGTGAGTCGGTTGTTCAGTGAATCTGGCATCTGTTTTAACTTTGCTGGTGGGAATCTGCCTGTGGCCCCAGGATGCTGCAGTGGTTGTAAATACATATTGCTTGTATATGGATGCTCTGATGGTCGTAAGTGTGAGCTGTGGCCAATTGTAAGTCCCTTTTCTTCAGTCCTGTTGTAACTCTCGGCATTTGCTAAACGAGGACCACCCAAACTATTTCAGCCTTGGCAACCTGGCACATTCAGGGAACTGGTGTTGGGGGGAAAAATGTACAAACTACATATAAGCACTGGTGTTGAAATGTATGTTTAGTTATGGGTTTATTGATGGGATAGTATTTATGGGTATTTAAAGGAATTTTTTAAAAACATCATTTTAACCTCTCTTCCTTTCTAAAGCGACAGATGAAATTGAAAACAGGATATGTTTTAATGGGAATTTTACGGGAAATCAACCATTAGGCTCAAAAGTTCTGCCAAAGTAATTTGAATTTGGCAGAAAAGGATGCTTGGGATTTTTCTCATTATCCCAGGTTTGGGGGGGGGGGGAAATCTGGAGAAATGCCAGAGGTGATTTATTCCCGTTGTTCCCTCTCCGCCTCTCCAGAGCCCCCAAAGGAGGGTCCTATCTTTCCAGTAAATCTATTTTTCCAGAAACACAATGTGGCACCAACGAACCCCTAAAACCGCAAAGAAGATTGCAGTTATATTAAAAACCCAAGTATATTCTAGGAAGAACCGATTGGTTGCAACAGTAAGAAGACCAGGTGTTTTCCTAGTTGCCATGCTGCACCTGTTCCCCCATGGGCACCTGCTGGACTTTGAGCAAATACCCTGAATGTGTTCTTGTGGTTGATGGACCTCTTGAGCCCCTCATGACAGTCGGGGAGTCCTTAATTTTGTTCCTGGATCTGTTCTCTGCAGGAATGTATTCTCTCCGGCATCATGTCCGTCAATGGCAAGAAAGTTCTGCACATGGATCGGAACTCTTACTATGGAGGGGAAAGTGCTTCAATTACACCCCTGGAAGATGTGAGTATTCCTTCCTTCCTTCCTTCCTTCCTTCCTTCCTTCCTTCCTTCCTTCCTTCCTTCCTTCCTTCCTTCCTTCCTCTCTTTCTTTCTCCTCTCCCTTCCCTTCTTTATTTCTCTTTCTCTTTTTCTCTCTCTCATTTTTTCTTTCTCCCTTTTTCTTTTTCCCTTTTCTTTCTTGCTCTTGCTTTTTCTCTTTTTTTCTTTTTTTCTCACACTTTCTCTCTTTTTCTTGCTCTTTTTCCCTTTTTCTTTTTCCCTTTTCTTTCTTTTTCTCATTCACACTTTCTCTTTCTCCCTTTTCCCTTTTCTTTTCTCTTTCTTGCTTTCTTTTTCTCTTTCCCTTTTTTCTTTTATCTCTTTCTTGCTCTTCTTTCTTTTTTCTTTCTTTCTTTTTTCTCTCACACTTTCTCCCTTTTTTCTTTCTCTCCTTTTCCCCTTTTTCTTTTCTCTCTTTCTTCTTTCTTTTTTTCCTCTTTTCTCTTTCTCTGTTTTGTTTCCTTCCTTCCTTCCTCCCTCCCTCCCTTACTCCCTCCCTTTCTTCTCCATTGAAAGACCTAAGGATGATTGGTAAGATGGTGGTATGGAGCTATCAACAATCCTTGTCTCAGCTTGGTTCCTTTTTGGGGGGAAGACATTTCTTCCTGGGTGGGTGAGCTGTACAGCCCATCCTAACTCTTACCCTCTTCTTGAAAGCTATACAAAAGATGGCTTCGCGTGCCAGGAACAATACTGGAGTCGATGGGCCGAGGAAGGGACTGGAACGTCGACCTGATCCCCAAATTCCTTATGGCCTGTGGTGAGTGGCTAGAAACAGCTCTGTTATTCTGTTACTTAATTCCTGTCCTGCTTTTCGTCCTGTAGTGTTCTGACCTAGGCTTCCCCAATAGCACAAAGCCGACTCCTCATTCCAATAAAACCCCTTTTATTTAGTTTACAGTGAATTCCCCTCCAGTCCTGGCAAACAGTCTTTCAAGAGATTTCACAACTACAGATCTTTTGTCAGGCTTGGAGAGTTGCTAGGCCAATAGCTTCCAAATGCCACGCTGTAGCAGCAATGACTTGGCAAAAAGTCAGGAACAAATCTTCACCCGAATGAATTGAACTAATTGTCTCCTCCAAACCCCACTCCCCTTTCGCTCCCTTGTTCCTCAGCTGTTCCCTTCTCCTGGCAGCTCTGTGCATGCGCACATTGGGAAAGGCTCTAGCTGTTCTTCTTCCCCACTGATGTCCGACTCTGAAGGCAGCTGATAACTGTCGGATGGCCTTGGCCCCACGTAGCTCCCTCTGGTGTGGAGATGAAAGTCTCTCTTCCCAGTTATTCTGTTATTCAACATACTTTCCCTGCCTGACTGGGTTCCTACTGGGCTTCCTGGTTCTTTCTGCAGGCCAACTGGTCAAGATGCTGCTATACACAGAGGTCACTCGGTACCTGGACTTCAAGGTGATCGAAGGCAGCTTTGTCTACAAGGGTGGAAAGATCTACAAAGTCCCTTCAACTGAAGCGGAAGCTCTCGCCTCTAGTAAGCCAATCAGTCTTTTTCTCTTGACGGATCTCCTCAACAGATTACAGTGTGGGTTGCAAAATTATTTTGTACAAGTAGTCCTCAACCTAACGACCATAATGGAGCCCAAAACTTTCATGCTAAGCATGACGGTGGTTAAAAATCATTGTGCCCCACTTTACAACTTTTATTGCCGTGGTTGTTAAGCGAATCACTGCAGTTGTTAAACTAGTAAGACGGTTTGTTAAGCTTCCCTCTTGATTTTGCTTGTGAAAAGGTTGCAAAAGGGGATCGCATGGCCAACCACCTGAATTTTGATCACACAGGGAAGCTGCAGTGGGTCATAAGTGTGAAAACTGATTATAAGTTGCTTTTTTTCAGTGCCGTTGTAACTTTGAACGGTCACTAAAACAAACAGTTGTAAATCGAGGACTCCTTATACTCCAAAACAACCTCTAGCCCCCAGCTGGGAAGAACCAATCGGAGCCCACATTGCTGCTTCTCTCTGAGCTCCAGAACAAACCAGGATAGAAGGCGCACATTTTTCACCCTCAGCGTGTCGGGATTCCGACAGTTGCCCCTCATTTAAATCCTGAGTCTCGAGCCAAATTTCCAAAACTTCAAAAGGATTTATTGGGTGTGAACATGCCAGCACTACCTGGGTGCAGCCGACTCTGAGACACATAATTTCTTGACACCCTTGACCCTAGTTTCCCCCCACTCCCTGGATGTGTCGTAATTCATATCCTCCAATGGGACCCGTCCATCGCCCAGAGTCATCAATCAGGCTCTCCGGTTAGAATTTTGCCTGGCAGAAACTTTAGTTGCCTTGTTACTATCTTTGAAAACATTTATGGAATGCACTTTTGGTTTGCAAACTGCCGCATTGCTCCCCCTCCCTTTCTGTTGACAACTCTAAAAAGACCAGAGCAATATTTTATGAGTTGACACGGTGCTTAAAAAAATACTTGGGCTGTTTTTCCCATCTTTTAAAGGTTTGATGGGCCTGTTTGAGAAAAGGCGCTTCCGGAAGTTTCTGGTCTACGTGGCCAACTTTGACGAGAACGACGCCCGCACCTTTGAAGGGGTGGATCCCAAGAGAACCACCATGCGTGACATCTACAAGAAGTTCGATCTCGGCCAGGATGTGATTGACTTCACGGGCCACGCCCTTGCCCTGTATAGGACAGATGAGTAAGCGACGCCTCTTCCCCTGAGAGAAAAAGAGGGATCCCTTTCCATCTGGCCTGTGTTTTCCCTCACTACATCTAAACTGGGGCAGACTTTACAACTTGGGGACTTCAAGTCTGTTTCCCCCAAAATAAAACCTGTCCTGAAAATAAGACCTAGCACAATTGTAGTTGTGTGCCTAATATAAGACCTACTTAAAGAATCTGCAGAGCCGGCCAGCCACCCATTCCATCTGCTCGCAGCCCCGAGGCGAGGTGGTGGTGGAGCCGCCCCACGTGCCCCACACCGGCTTACCTGAGGGCCCTCCGCAGCCAGGCCCTCCATGCCCCAATACTTGACACATGCAGTCGGAGCCCCCGTGGCTGCCGGCCCACTTCTTTTGCTTGCTCAAGGCCGCAACAGAGCAGGAGATCAAGCGGGGTGTGTGTGCCGCAGCCGAGAGGCAAGGCAAGTGTCGGGGGGGGGGGGGGTAAGCCGGTGTGTGGGGCAACTCCACCCCTCCCCCTGCTTCATGGCAGCAGCGCTGGTGTGCCGCATAGCCTGCCCCGCCGCGAACAAGAAGTAGTCTTCCTGAACATTTGGGGGGAGGGAGACACTCTGAAAATAAGCCCTAATGTTTATTTTGGGGCCCAAAAGGAAATAAGACCTGGTCTTATTTTTGGAGAGAAACAGGGTCGTCCCCAGGTCATAAAATTGTCATAGCTGCCCGCCCCTGACCTCAACTTTCTTTCCCTTCAGCTACCTAGACCAACCCTGCCAAGAAACCATCAACAGGATTAAACTCTATAGCGAGTCTTTGGCCAGATACGGGAAAAGTCCCTACCTCTATCCTCTCTATGGCTTGGGGGAGCTTCCCCAGGGATTTGCCAGGTGAGACCTTTTTGCTGGATGGACAGGACTTTTTTGGGCTGCCAGCTCCGATCAGTATTCTTTATTTCTGGTGTATTTTCTCTGTTTGCGACTCTGCATACCCTTCTATCCTGTAGGTATCAGGAAGGAAAGAATCAGGTCCACCTATTAAGGTTCATATAAACTGATGTCTTGCTACCCCGTGCCTATGCATAGGAAGGTGCAATTATAGTGGTCCCTCGCTACTTATTGTAAATTGGTTCCAGGAGGCACAATGAGTACTAAAAATGATGAATACCACACAATACACGTGGCTGACCACATGACTCTCTGGACTTTTTAATCTGTCCCTTTTCTGATGTCACTGACGTTCCCAGTATGGCCGAGTTCTTGTCCGTACTCTGTGGCCATCCCCCCACTTTCTTTTGCAGCAACCTTGCCAGTATGGCCAACTTTCTGTCCATTCTCCGTGGCTATCCCCCTCGTCCTGTTGCAGCATGTCAAGTACCAAACAAATGACGAGTGCCGGTTTAATCTTTTCATGTCAAAATGTGTCAAGTACCAAATTCGACGGGTTTTGGAGCAGTCAAGTACTGAGGGACTGCTGTCAACTGCTTCATTGCTTAAAAGCCCTATGCACAGGAACCATGATGGCGAACCGATGGCATGCGTGCCACAAGCGGCACACGGAGCCGTTTGTGCGGGCACTTGAGCCGCAGCCATGTTTACCTGCATGGTGCATGCGTGCACTTCCCAGCTGATTTTTGGCCCATTTGAGGCCTCCCAGAGGCTCGAGGGAAGCCAAAAAACAGGCCAGAAGTGCCGAAACGGGCTGGTTTTCAGCCTCCCAAGGCTGCAGAGGCTTCCCTCGAGCCTCCATGATGGTGAAAACAGCCACAAACGGGCCAAAAATCGGCTGGGAGGTGCACACATCCGCAGTGCAGGTAAGGAGATGGGGCACTCATGCACAAGGGGGCGGGGCGCATTGCATTTTGGGTGCCGGCACATGCGCACTTTTGGCACACCACAACAAAAGGATTCTCCATCACTGCACAGGAATGTTCTCAAAACTGACAGTCAGCACCTGCAAAGTGTTAGATCAAGGTCAGCTGACTTCAACAGAAGTTGACATAGTTCGTTTGCGACTACGTAGGGATGCCAGGCTGATTCCTGCTTTGACTCCAGCTCCAGTTTGGGATGGGATCAAAAGTTCCCAAGTTTTGGAAAACGGAGATCGTATAAAGAATGAAGCCTAGTAAGGGCTGTTGTAGAGAGGCTGTCTGGTGTAATGGGTAAGGCACCCCCAGGCTAAAAAGCAAGAGACCCCAAGTTTTAGCCTTGGATGCTAAGCCAGCTGGCTGACCTTGGGCCAGTCACTTTCTCTCAATCCTAAGGGGAGAATGGCAAACATCTCCCAAAGATTCGTTGATTAAGAAAACTGAAGAGGTTTCTCTCCAGGACTCAAAAATGAGATAATAATTAGGCCAGGTGGTCTGCAACCTTAAACACTCAAAGAGCCATTTGGACCCGTTTCCCACAGAAAAGAAAATCCTGGGAGCTAATAATTTAACAACCAGTGTAACTGGGTGGGCGTGGCCAACTCCACGTCACCCACCCAGTCACCACCTACTCTGGTATATGGAGCAAGTCTCCATCCCCTGCCCTCACCCTTACATTCTCAGGCCAGGCGAGGAGTGACGGGGAGGGGAGTGGTGGGGCCAGCCAGTGGTGGGATGACAGGGAGTTGCAGCAGAAGGCCGAAAGAGCTGCATGTGGCTCCAGAGCCCCAGGTTGCCGACCCCGAATTAGACAGTCAGTCACAGAGAGAGCTATTGTCCGGCTGTGAGATTGGGGTTCAGTCAACCGAAGATGCAGTTAAGCGATTTTGACTTTGACCAACTGAACACCTTGGGACACCTTGCTTCCTTGACAGGTTAAGTGCCATCTACGGAGGGACCTACATGTTGAACAAACCCATCGAAGAGATTGTCGTCGAGAACGGCAAAGTGGTCGGCGTGAAATCGGAAGGAGAGGTAGAGCGAGGCTCTTTTTTCTTTTTTTCTTCTCACCTCCAGGCAAGGTTGTGGGATGGAAACTCAGCATTGCCTAGGTCTCCCTCCTTTGAAGGCCTCCTGAGTAGGCCCTGAGACTTATTTCCTAAGCGCCCCAAAGATTCTTCAACACTGAGTAATCGGTTAAAGATTGAAGATTGTTTTGTGACGTTGCCAACTAGTGCTAAAAGGGAGAGGGATTTGTGGAGAGGAAGAGAATGAAAGGGGGAGGAGGACTATGTCGTCCTCGGTGCTTTCTGAGCTGGGTTGTTTGCAGGCGTTTCATGACCTTACTAGGGAACATCATCAGTTGTACATGATACCGCAGTCAAGAAACTACCAATTCAGATAAATAAGCAGTAACCAACAGCCTAATTAAGGAACCTCCAAAAACCACCACTGATAGGATAAGTCATTTGTATACAAACAGAGAGAATCCCACATTCCCTCCTAGTGTTGATATTACCTCGTAGGGTCAGGAGATGTTTGCAAGAAAACAATCAAGCTGAGAGAGCGCCAAAGTCTCCTGCTCCTCCCTAGCACTGATAATCTTAAACACCCCCCACCTCCCCCCCAAAAAAATCTCTTCACAAACCTCACTCCCTTCTAGAACTGATGATACTATCTAGTTGGGTCATGAAATACTTTGTTTCCCCAAAAATATGACCTGCCCTACTCCCCAAAATAAGCCCTAATTAAGATCCCGCCGGTCCAGAGTGGACAGGTAAAAATGAAGCTAGGGTGGGGATTGGGGGTGGTAGAACCGCCCTACTACTTACCTTTGAATAGTTGTAGCCAGGCGTCGCACGCCCCGACACCTGCCTTGCCGGCCCATTTCTTCTGCAGCTAGCAAGGCTTTTCTGAAGGCCTCTGGAGCTGAGAACAAAGCTCTGGATCGATCCTGAAGGCTGCAGAGACCTTCAGGAAAGCCTTGCCGGTCACAGAAGAAGTTCCTGAAGGCCTCCAAGAGCGAAAAGGGAGGCCAGGGGCGATGCACGCAAGTGAGGTTAGTCTGTGGATGACATCCCCCCAAAATAAGCCCTGGTGCCTTTTTTGGTGGCAAATAAAATAAATAATAAAAATAATACAGGGTCTTATTTTTGGGGAAACACAGTATCTGCAAGAAAACCACCAACCTCAGAGAGCACTAAGGACTCCGACTCCTCCTCTCTAGTATTAACCACCACCTCCTCCTTTCCAAACCTCACACTCCCTTCTAGCGCCTATGATCTTCCCTAGTTGGAAACCCCCAAGCTCAGAGAGCACCCAGGACCCCCACCGCTCAACCCTGGCCTATGGATATCCTCCCATGGGCTTGCCCCTATTTTCTGCCATTCCCCATCCTACGGTGTTCTCGAACCCTCTTCCCCTTTCTCTCCACCTCCCCCGCAGATCGCCCGTTGCAAGCAGCTCATCTGCGACCCCAGCTACATCCCGGACCGCGTGAAGAAGGTGGGTGAGGTCATCCGGGTCATTTGCATCCTGAACCACCCGATCAAGAACACAAATGATGCCAACTCGTGCCAGATCATCATTCCCCAGAACCAAGTGAACAGGAAGTCAGGTGATAATTTGGGGGAAGCGCGAATATGGGTCTCACTCTCACTCTGTCTTTCTGTCTGTGTCTCTCACTCTCTCTCTTACTGTCTCATTCTGTCTCTCTCACTCTCTATGCCTCTATGTTTGTCTCTCACTCTGTGTCTCTGTTTCTGTCTCTCTCTTTGTCTCTCTCTCTCACTCTGTCTCTCACTGTCTCTCACTCTCACTTTCTCACTCTCGCTCTGTGTCTTTCTGTCTCACTGTCTCATTTGTTTCTCGCTCTGTCTGTCTGTCTCACTCACTCTGTCTCTCACTCTGTGCCTGTCTCTGTTTTTCTCAGTGTCTCTCTCTCTCTCTATGTCTGTCTGTCTCTGTCTCTCTCACTCTTCATGCCTCTATGTCTGTCTCTCACTCTGTGTCTCTGTTTCTCTCTCTCTCTCTCTTTGTCTCTCTCTCTGACTCTCTTTCTCTGTGTCTATCTGTGTCTCATTGTCTCTCACTCTTACTCTGTCTCTTGTCTCTCTTTCACTATATCTCACTGTCTCTCTCTGTTTCTCACTCTGTGTCTCTCTGTCTCTCTCATTGTTTCTCTCTGTCTCTCTATCTCACTCACTGTCTGTTTCTGTTCTTCTCTCTCTCTCTCTCTCTTTGTTTCTCTCTATGTCTCTGTCTCTCGTTCTCTCTTGACATGGTGTTGGGTTTGTGGCTTTGGGACTGGCCCCTTTGGATTGGCAAATCTATCATGTCTTTTTTTTTTTAGATATTTACATCTGCATGATCTCGTCCGCCCACAATGTGGCGGCCCAAGGAAAGTACATCGCCATCGTGAGCACGACCGTGGAGACCAACGAGCCGGACAAGGAGATTAAGCCTGCCATGGACCTCCTGGAGCCCATTGAGCAGAAGTAAGGCTGTTGTGTCAGGATCCCAGCCATTGCCCTAATTAAATCATGATTCTTGAGCCAAACTTCAAAAAACTGCAAAGGCTTTATTAGAGGCGACGTACATAAGGGGCCTCTGTGGCGCAGTGGTTATAGTGCAGTACTGCAGGTTACTTCTGCAGCCAGCTGCCTACAATTTGGTACTTCAAATCCCACCAGGCTCCAGGTTGACTCAGCCTTCCATCCTCCCAAGGTGGGTAAAATGAGGACCCCGATCGTTGGGAGCAAGAGGCTGTAAACCGCTTAAAGAAGGTTGTAAAGCACTGTAAAGCGGTATATAAGTCTAAGTGCTATTGCTATTGATATACTGGCCCTGCCCTATATGAAGCGAACTCTGGCTTACATCATTTACATGTGACCCTGTTTCCCCCCTGGGTGTTTCCTAAACCAGATTCTCCAGCTGAGCCTGTTCACAGGCTGGGTGTCATCAATCACATTCTCCAATTAAATACACGGGCAAAAGCTCTGGTAGTTTAGCTACAATCTTTTAAAGATAAAAGAGTTGGGATGTACTTCCACTTCCAAACTGCTGCACTGCTCTTCCAGATTTCCTTCCTCCCCTCCCCCCCTTTTTTTTAATGGCAACTATTAAAAAAAGCCTAGGAATGTTTTATGAGTGGACAGCTGGCCTGCTGGACTTTTGCTGAGTTGGGTTGGCCTGGCCCCCTTTGCCGGTGCTGGGGCAGTCGTTGTTCTAGACTGAGGGATTCTGGGAGGTGAAGTCTGCAAGCCTTAAAAGTTTGCCAAGGTTGAGAAATGTAGATTCCCAGGTCTTAATTAAGAGAACCAATAGGAAGGCCTCAACCCAGGACTATCCAACTATGGTAACCTTTAAGACTGGTGGACTTCAATTCCCAGAATTCTTCCTGCTGCCTGGCAAATTCTGGGAGTTGAAGCCCACAAGACTTAAAGTTTGCCAAGGTTGAGAGAAACAGATGTTCAGGCCTTGGGAAGAAAGAACGCCCAACAAAGGCCTCAGCCTAGGAATGTCCAACTATGGCAGCTTTTAAGACTTGTGGACTTCATCTCCCAGAATCCCCCAGCCCAGAGGTTCACAAGTCTTAGGGACACCCCTGCCTTAGCCTCAGGAGGTCAGAATGTAGCAGATTTTGGTTTTGCCAAACTCCCACCTGCCAGAGGCCTCCGACAGAAATTCCAACGTAGAGTTTGATTGCTTATTGTCCCCTATGACTATCATTAAGTGTTGTCCCTTATGATTCTTGACTCTTGAAGAATGTCTCTTTTTATGTCCACTGAGAGCATTTGCACCAAGACAAATTCCTTGTGTGTCCAATCACACTTGGACAATAAAGAATTCTGTTCTATCCTATTCTATTCTGTCCTCTATTCTATTCTATTCTATTCTATTCTATTCTATTCTATTCTATTCT
>BLBF01000055.1:2013597-2026279 GCA_015471245.1 Laticauda colubrina | reverse complement strand
GGGAGGGAGGGAGGAAGTAAATGGAGGAGGAAGGGAAGGAAGGAAGAGGAAATAGGGGAGGAAGGAAGGAGGCTGTGGGAAGGAGTGGAGAGAGGAAGGAAGGAGAGAAATAGGGGAGGAAGAAAGGAAGGAGAGGGAGGGAAGGAAGGAAGGATGGATGGCAGGAAGGAAGGATGGAAAGGAGGCTGAAGGAAGGAGTGAAGGAAGGAAGGAAGGAGGCTTGGTGGGCGTGGCGTGGCAGGCGTGGCTTGGGCATAGCGTGGCTTGGTGGGCGTGGCAGGGGAAGGATATAGTGCAAAATCTCCATTCCCTCCCCACCCCAGTAACCTGCTTTCCAGCTCCGTTCTCCTGTGCAGGGCAACCAAGGAAGACCCAGCCGATCAGCTGGGACTCAATGGGAGGCGGAGAAGAGATGGGGGGGCGGGGCCAGCCAGAGGAGGCAATGGCCGGTTCTCTGAACTACTCAACGTTTACGCTACCAGTTCTCCAGAACCGGCTGAATCCCCACCTCTGCTTCTCCTTTTCTGCCACAGGTGGATGCCAGAAACATCGATGGGAGCACCCCGCTCTGCGACGCTTGTGCCTCGGGGAGCATCGAGTGCGTGAAAGTCCTCCTCTCGCACGGGGCCAAGGTCAACCCGCCATTGTACATCGCCTCGCCCCTCCACGAAGCCTGTTTAAACGGTAAGGTGGCTTTTGCAGGGGTTAGTTGGGGGAGGGCTGGGACCACCCCGGGAGACCGGGAGGGTTTCTGCCCCCCCCCCCCCCCCCCCGGAATCCATGGGAAGGACTTTCGTGGATTCTGGATTCAAATTCAGACCACCGTTCCCTGCCTGTATTCCGCGTTGCCGCCCTGTGCTTTGAGGTCTGGCCTGGCCCGATAAAAAGCAGAGATTACAAATTCCTGGACTGTTTATTTATGATCCGGAGAGTTTGGATAGTCATTTGTCAAGAGTGGCCTAGGGTCTTGAGCAGGGGGTTAGACTAGAAGACCTCCAAGGTCCCTCCCAGCCCTTTGATTCCAGGATTGTGAAATAGATAAAATAACAAGACAGAAAGAAGGTAGGTTGGTTGGAGGGAGGGAGGGAGGGAGGGACAAAAAAAGGAAGGAAGGGAGGAAAAAGAAATAGATAAGAGGAAGGAAGGAAAAGGAAACGACAAGTGGAAGGAAGGAAGAGAAAGGAGAATGAAGGAAGGAGAGAGAGAAGGAAGGGAGGGAGGAAGAGAGATATAGACAAGAGAAAGGAAAAGGCAAGGACAAGAGGAAGGAAGGAAGGAAGGAAGGAAGAAAAAGGGGAAGGAAGGAAAGGGAAATAGTCAAGAGGAAGGAAGAGAAAGGAGAAGGTAAGGGAGAGAAATAGAAAAAAGGAATGAAAAGGAAAGGACAAGAGGAAGGAAGGAAGGGAGAAATAGACAGTAGGAAGGAAGGAAAAGGAAAGGACAAAAGGAAGTAAAGTAGAGAAAGGAGGAGGAAGGAAGGAGGGAAGGAGCAGCTTGTCTCCAAAAGTTATGGATACTCCAACACAAGTAATTTTCAAGAAGAGGTTGGACAACCAGTTTCTGGAATGGTCTCCTGCTTGAGCAGGGGGCTGGACTAGGAGACCTCCAAGGTCCCTCCCAGCTGTGTTTCTGATTGAACTGAATCGGAACGGGCTTCCTGGACGTTGGCTGGAAGACATTGTTAGCCGTCTCTCTTCAGAATCCAGCAGGTGATTGGCACAAGCCTCC
Source organism: Laticauda colubrina (assembly GCA_015471245.1). Classification (NCBI taxonomy): domain Eukaryota; kingdom Metazoa; phylum Chordata; class Lepidosauria; order Squamata; family Elapidae; genus Laticauda; species Laticauda colubrina. The sequence goes on along the minus strand of BLBF01000055.1, from coordinate 2,024,551 downwards.
GAGAATGACCGGTCCTCCTTGACCCTCTCTCTGTTTCTAAGGCAGCGCTGCATGTGTCCGTCTCCTGATTGAAGTTGGTGCGAACCTCGAGGCCCACGACTGCCATTTTGGAACGCCGTTGCATGTGGCCTGTGCACGAGAACACCTGGATTGCGCCAAGTTGTTGCTCAACGCAGGTGAGTGGCTGCAGGGACAACTGAGGAAGGGGTGGGTCGAAGTGCTGGAGATTAAAAACCAGGCAACCCAACCTGGTTCAGGTACCCCTTACCTGGTCTAATCTTCAAATAAAACCTGTTTGGGGCGGGGAGGGGTGTCAAAGTTTTATCCTGTCTTAGTCTAATGAGATTAGCTGGAGCCTGTTCCCAGGGTGCACATGCACAGAGCTGCTAGATGAAGGGTCTGGGGAACGACGAGAGCTCTGCGTCAGAGGCAGAGATGGGACCAGGGCCATCTGACAATTATCAGCTGCCTTCGGAGTCGGACATCAGTGAGGAAGAAGAACAGCTGGAGCCTGTTCCCAGTGTGCACATGCACAGAGCTGTCAGCAGAAGGGAACAATTAAGGAACAAGGGCAATTTGGGAGTAAAGCCACATGTGGATGGTAAATAGCTGCTCCCATAGGGATTAAAAGAGGAGCAAAAGGGGAGTGGGTTTACAGGAGACAATTATTCATTTAATTAATGGGAAGATCTGTTCCTGACTTCTTGCCAAGTCATTGCTGCTACAGTGTGGTGTTTGGAAGCTATCAGCCTGGCAACTCTCCCAGTCTTTAGTTGTGCAATCTTTTGAAAGACTGGTTGCTGGGAGAGGAATTCCCTTTAACCTAAATAAAATGGGTTTTATTGGGACGAGGAGTTGGCTTCATGATCTTAGGAAGCCTGGGTCAGAACAGAACCGTTGTAAATCGAGGACTGTCTGGAGTGCATCTCTGACCTTCCCTTTCCACCCCAATGTCTAAGGAGCCAACGTGAACGCCGCCAAACTTCACGAGACGGCCCTTCATCACGCTGCCAAAGTGCGAAACGCCGACCTGGCGGAGATGCTGATCCAATTCGGAGGAAACGTTTACGCCCGGGACAACCGAGGCAAAAGGCCCTCCGATTACAGCCAGACGAACAGCTCAACAGGAAAATGCTTTGCCTTCTATGAACGTGAGTTTATTTTATTTTTTTTAAGTTTGTCTTTCGTCTGCCTCATCCATGTGTGCATTATGGTCACATCAGGAATCAGAATCAGATTTGGAATAGAGGTGGAAGGGACCTTGGAGGTCTTCTAGTCCAGCCCCCTGCTTGAGCAGGAGATCCTATATACCATTTCAGACAAGTGACTACCCAGTCTTGATCTTCAAAATTACTCATGTTGGAGCACCCACAACTTTTGGAGACAAGCTGCTCTTTCCTTCCTTCCTTCCTTCCTTCCTTCCTTCCTTCCTTCCTTCCTTCCTTCCTTCCTTCCTTCCTTCCTTCCTTCCTTCCTTCCTTCCTCCCCTCCCTTCCTCCCCCCTTTCCTTCCTCCATCCCTCCCTTTCCTTCCTTCCCAGTATTATCCTCTCTCCCTCCTTCCCTTGCTTCGCTTCCTCCCTCCCTTTCTTTCCTCCCTCCCTTTCCTTCCTTCCTCTCTTCCTCTCCCCCTTCCCTTCCTTCCTTCCTCCTTCCCTCTCCTTCCTTCCTTCCTCCCTCCCTCTCCTTCCTTCCCACTATTTTCATCCCTCCCTCCTTCCCTCACTCCCTTTCCTCCCTCCCTCCCTCCCTCCCTCTCTTCTGCACACCAGAGCCTGGATCAACCCCAACTCAATCAGAATAGAAGCTGGAAGGGATCTTGGAGGTCTTCTAGTCCAACCTGCTGCTCAGGCAGGAAACCCTTAACCATTCCAAACAAATGGTTGTACAGTCTCTTCTTAAAATCCTCCAGTGTTGGAGCAACCACAACTTATGGTGGGAAGCTGTTCCACTGGTTAATTGTCCTCCCTGTTAGGAAGTTTCTCCTTTATTCCAGGTTGCTTCTCTCCTTGATGAGTTTCCATCCGTTGTTTCTTGTACTGCCTTCAGGTGCTTTGGAAAATAGCTTGACCCCTGCCCTTCTTTGGGGCAGCCCCTCAAATACTAATACTTCTCATGTCCCCCCGCAGTCCCCATTTTTCTCTAGGCTGGCCAAACCCAAATCCTGCAACTGTTCTGCAATCCTCTTCATTATTATGGGGAATTCTGGGAGTTGAGTTCCACATGTCTTAAAATGGCCACCCTTGATTCACCTCACATGTATTTGCCATTTACATGAATGTCATTTAATGTCTTATTTTCTTTCTCCCAACCCGCCAGGAAATCCCCTGCGGCTATCTCAACTTTGTCGTCTCAGTCTACGTCAGGCTCTCGGCCGAAAAGCTCTGGAGAAAATCCCCCATCTCCACATCCCCACGAAATTCGTTGAGTTCCTCTCTTACTGTCAATGAGTGGCCTGCGGGGCCCCAGGAATTTCGGGTTTGTCCCCCCCACCCAAAAAATTCCCTTTTAAACACTTGGAATAAGACAAAAAGAGAAATGTATATAGAAACTCCCATTTGCCTATCAACACTAAGACATTGATGCACCCACACCTTCTGTGCCAAAGGAAAATTATTACTTATGAAGAGATACTAAATGAAAAAGGAGAACTACAAACCAGACAAGAGTTGAAGAACCAGGGAATCGAGGTGGAATGGTTGGCCTCTTTGCAACTCCAATCAAAATACTTAAAAGATAAGAGAGAATGGGGAATTAGTAAAAAAACTAGGACAAAACTAGATGAAATATTATTAGGACCCAACCAGAAGATGATTTAAAAAAAATATCAAGTTTTATTAGAATTTAAATTAGAAGAAGAAAAAGTAAAAGAAATGATGGTTGTATAGATGAAAAACTTCGGTCATAGCATAAAATTAGATGATTGGCAGAAACTATGGAATAGAAATTAAAAAATGACATTAGCGATACCCTTTAAAAGAAAATCTGTACAAATTATTTTATAGATGGCATATATCACATCAAGATTGGCAAAAATGAACTCTAAATTTTCCCCTATATTGTTGGAAATGTAATAAAGAAATAGGAACTTACTATCACTTATGGTGGAGTTGCAAGGAGGCCCAAAAATATTGGCAAAATTTACATAAGTGGATAGAAGTCATGTGTAGAATTAAAATATAATACAGGCCTGAGTTCTTTTTGTTGGGAATTAACACTGGGAAATACAATAAAGAAACTCTACTTAATGATTCATGTAATTACTGCAGCAAAGTTGGCATATGCAGAGAATTGGAAAAATAAAGACATCCCAAATGAATTGGAAATATTGAAGAAAATCGCAATGTGTGCAGAAATGGATAAACTAACAAAAGAACTAAAAATAAGGTAGATTTGGATTATTATAAAACATGGGAGAAATTTTATGGTTGGCTAGAGACAAGGAAGATCAATGAGGATAAGGAATGATTATTTGTATATATTCTATTTAAAGTGTATAGAGGAGAATTATGTAATATTATTATTGGATTTAGCGAAGTAATGACAATGATTGATGTTAGGGAGACTGTACCACGTTCAACTTTTTATTGTAAGAATTGTCCGTCTTTGTGTTTGTTTTATTGTTTAATAAAACTTTTTTAAAGATAAAAAAAATGGGGGGGGGCATTTTGGGGTGTCCCCCAAATCGTCCCACTACAATGTTCAGCTTTTCTCAAGCGACTCTTGTTTCAAAACATGTGTGACTTTTTTCCCTCGAAGGAATGTAAATAGAATTTTTAAGACTGCGACTGGAAAAGAGAGTTACTTGGTGGTCTCCTTTCCAGCTCGGCTGCTGCTCCAAGAGTGCTGGGCAAAATGCTTTAGCATCACCTGGTAATGGCATGGTTCTTCACCTCCATGTTGGAGAGGCAGAACGACAACAAAGCCCAAATCTTGATGGAACCTCATTTAACGCCGTTTTGTGGCTTGGTCTACCGGTAGTCCTCAGCTTATGGAATGTAGCCCCACATATCTCTTGCTTAAGTGAATGTGGTCCCATTTTAACGCTCTTTCGTCCCATGGTTGTTAAGTGAATTGTTGTGGTCGTTAAATGAGCGGCACCATTGTTAAATGAATCTGGCTTCCCCCATTAACTTTGCTTGTCAGATGGTCGCAAAAGGGGATCTCGTAATCCTGGGACACTGTAACTGTTGTAAATATGAGTCAGTTGCCAAGCGTCCAAATTTTGACCACGTGACTGTGGAGGAATGCTATGACGGTCATTAAATGTGAAAAATGGACATAAGTCACTTTTTCAGTGACGTAACTCAGAATGGGCACTAAACAAGTAATTGTAAGTCGCGGACTCCCTGTATTAACATCTGGAAATTGTAATTCACGTATTTTAAAACCTGCTGGCTAGGAAATTCTGGGAATTAAAATCTAGAATTTTAGGGAATTCTGGGAGTTGAAGTCTACCCATCTCAAAGCATGCTGGCTGGGGAATTCTGGGAGTTGGAGTACATTTATTTTAAAGCATGTCAGCTGGGGAATTCTGGGAGTTGAAATCTGCCCATCTACGAGCTGCGAAGAGCCATTGGTCCAGAATATTCTGATGTATTTATGAGTGTTACCATAATAAACTTAATATAGTTTAAGTATGAATGAGGCTTTTCCATCCTATGTGTTTCTTCTTATTAAATCTATTCTCAACTTCAAACATAATGAATATTAGCATTCACGGGCCAGTGGGGGAAACTGTACAGGTAGTCCTTGACTTAGGACCACATTGGACGTTCACTGAAGATGGTGTTTGATTTCGTTCGCTTGCATTGGGGACAACATGAGGTAGTGAGGGAAGGGGGGAAAGGGTGGAGGGGGGGAGAACTTGCCCCACTCACCCCACGCGCCTGGTCTGGCCACCAGGCTGCTTCTCTCCGCTTCTTTCTTCTTCTGCTTTTGGCTGCATGCAAGGAAGGCAGCCAAAATCTTTCTTTCTCTCCCCCAAACTCCGCCAGAAGTGAGTCCTTGCAAGGCCTCCTGCTCCAAGAGGCACCGCCGGCAAAGACTCATTTCTGGCGGAGTTTGGAGGAGAGAAAAAAAGACTTCTGCTGCTTCTGCTGCTTTCCTTGCAAGAAGCCAAAAGTTTCTCCCTCTCTCTCTCTCTCTCTTCCCCCCACTCCCCGACAACGAAGCTGGAGATAGTATCCTGCGATCCCAAATAAAAAATGATCGATTGGTAGGAAAACGGAGTGGGGAATTTTCCTGCAGAGTGTTTTGGGGATTTTCCCAGGGTCTCTGCTCCGCGGGATTTAAAATGATGAGTTTGAGATTTTCAAGAAGGGATTGGACTGCCGTTTGTCAGAAATGGTGTAGGGTCTCCCGCTTGGGTGGGGGTTTGGACTAGACGAGCTACAAGATTGTTGTCTGGTGGTCCCTGACGTCTACAAGGTTGGCGAACCCTGGACTAGATGACCTCCAAGGTCCCTTCCAACTATGATTATCTGTTAAACATTGTGAAGTAACTTGGCGTCTGCTTAAGTGGACTTGCAGTTTTATTGATTTGTACAATGACCGTCGCTTTGCGGGAGCAAAACATTTGTTGAACAGAAAAACAGAGCCAGCTTAAGCTCAAATGTTTACAGATAACTTAACACCCCTTGGCAAGACACATGTTTACACTTAGCCCCGCAGACTTTGTGTGCGCATAAACAGGTTACCTCACCAACATATTTCAAGGATCCCTTCTGCTCCTTTGCATTTTGAAACCCAACCGTGTCTCCTTAAGGCACACGGCGGCGTCATGATTTGGAGCAATAAACACCAGGTGGAAGAACATACCCTTGGCGAATAAACCCCCAGGCTTAATGTTTTAAATTCTTGCATTTTAATTTTAAAAAAGGAAAGGGGTAATTTTACAGGTTGGCATGGAAAAGGAAGATGATGCCAACAGAAGAAATGTAGACGAGTTCTCCAAAACGACCGGCAATTGTAATGTCCTTTTTTTGATTGATAGTTGTGAGCCGCTCAGATTGTCAACAGAAAGATTTAATAAATGATTAGGGTTGGTTGCAGAAGTCAGCCAGATGTTCAAACTGGGTGTGGCCTTTTGGTCTACCTATCAAGTCCTTCTCAAAGACCCGGGATAGCCAGATGTGGATGTTTGATGCTTCCCTTGCAGGAAGTCAGCTATTGCAAGGGAAGCTGCCTTTCGCAATTGACTGGTGGTGATATTGTCAATTCCGGTATTATCTCTATGGTTGGTTGCAGAGTCCAGATGTTTAGGTGGGATTTGGCATTTTATGGAGTGCTTCACCAGGACCCAGGATAGCCAGATGTGGATGTTTTAATGGGGTTAAAAGTTTCCTTGCAGGATTTGAGCTAATCTAAGGAAACTGCCTTTCACAATGGACTGATGGTGAGATTGTCAATGCCGGTATTATCATTTTGGTTGGTTGCACAGTCCAGATGTTTAGAATAGAATAGAACAGAACAGAACAGAACAGAATAGAATTCTTTATTGGCCAAGTGTGATTGGACACACAAGGAATTTGTTCTTGGTGCAAATGCTCTCAGTGTACATAAAATAAAAGATACACTCGTCAATAGTCAAGAATCATCAGGTACAACAAGGAAGGAAGGGAAAGGGAGGAAGGAAGGAAGGAAAGGGGAGGAAGGGAAGGAAGAAAGGAAGGAAGAAGGAAGAAAAGGGAAGGAAGAAAGGGGAGGAGGAAGGAAGGAGAGAAATAGATAAGAGAAAAGAAGGAAAAGGAGAAGGAAGGAAGGAAGGAGAGAGAGAGAGAGAAATAGACAAGAGTAAGGAAAGGGGAGGAAGGGAAGGAAGGAAGGAAGAAGGAAGAAAAGGGAAGGAAGAAGGGAGGAGGAAGGAAGGAGAGAAATAGATAAGAGAAAGGAAGGAAAAGGAGAAGGAAGGAAGGAAGGAGAGAGAGAGAGAAATAGACAAGAGGAAGGAAGGGAGGGAAGGAAGGAAGGAAGGAAAGGGGAGGAAGGAAAGGAAAGAGAAGGAAGGAAAGAGAGAAATAGACAAGATGAAGGAAGGAAAATGAAAGGACAAGAGGAAGGAAGGAAGGAAGGAAGGAAGGAAGGAAGGAAGGAAGGAAGGAAGGAAGGAAGGAAGGAAGGAAGGAAGGAGCAGCTTGTCTCCAAAAGTTGTGGGTGCTCCAACAGGAGTAATTTTGAAGAACAGGACTGGACAGCCACTCATCTCAAATGTTCTAGGGTCTCCTGCTTGAGCAGGGGGCTGGACTAGAAGATCTCAAAAGTCCCTTCCATCTCTGTTATTCTGTTGTTCTGTTTTTACAAGGACAATACAAGGCCAGCCAGCAGAGGGCAATCGTGCACCAAGTTGGGAAATTATAAATCGTTGGCGCTCTCTAAACTCAGTGATGTAAATCCCCCAACCAGCCAAATCTCTTAACTTAAAATGAGAAGAAGCATCTTGCCATGTTTGGAGCAAAAGAGGGGAAAAAACCCCACGTGTGTGAAAAATGGTCCCAAGCCCCCTTTTTTTTCAGGGCCGTTGTAACTTTGGTCACTAAATGAGCGGTTTTAAGTCAAGGACTGCCTGTACTTTCTCCAAGGCAAGATGGACAGACGGACAGACCCACACCCATGCATGTTTCTTGTCAATCAAAGCGAGAAAGCCACCAGCACCCCCTTCCTTGTGTCAGCTTTGGAAGTCATATTGAGAGCAGATGCTCCCATGCGGCCACATTTTGAGCCTGGGAAAATGGGAGAGGGGGGAATTTCTTGGAGTGTATATGGTTAGACATAATAACATTCTTTTTCTAAGTCAAGGTCATGTTATTTCTGCACCTGGGTGAGGGGAAAGTCTCAAGTTGGGATGGGTGGTGATTGGGGCATGTGATGCAATGATGGGGTGCAAGGGGTTCGATTTGTGTTCGAATTATCTGCTACAATCTCCTACCAGTCAATGACTACTTCAGCTTCAACTGCAACCATACAAGAGCACACAACAGATACAAACTCAACGTAAACCGCTTCAAACTGGATTGCAGAAAATACGACTTCAGCAACAGAGTGGTCAGTACCTGGAATGCACTACCTGACTCTGTTGTTACATCCTCAAACCCCCCTTCTTTACACCTCAAATTAATCACTATTGACCTCACCTCATTCCTAAGAGGTCTGTAAGGGGGTGTGCATAAGTGCACCATCGTGCCTACTGTCCCTGTCCTATTGTTCCCATTTATCTGTTTCCTGTATTCTTACTTGTGTTTATACTTATACCTATTATCTGGTGAGCAATTGACAAATCAAATCAATAAATAAACATAAAAGAAGGAAGGAAGGAAGGAAGGAATGGGGAAGGAAGGAGAACAGGGAAGGAAGGAAGGAAAGAAGGAAGGAAAGAAAAGGGAGGGAGGGAGTGGGAGGGAAGGAAGGAAAGAAGAAAAGGAGGGGAAAGGAAGGAGAACAGGAAAGGGGAAGGAAGGAAGGAAGGAGAGAAAAGAATGGAGGGAGGAAAGAAAAAAAAGAATGAGCGGGAGGAAGGAAAGAAGGAAAGGAAGGGAGGGCATACCCATTCCTAAGAGGTCTGTAAGGGGCATAAGTGCACCATTGTGCCTAGCATCCCTGTCCTATTGTCCCCATTTATTTGTACCTGTTTCCTGTATTCTTACTCATGTTTTTACTTAAACCTAGTATCTTGTAGGCGACTGACAAATCAAATCAAATCAATCAATAAATAAAAACTTTCAGATTCGGGATTCCCCAGTTTTTGCCAGTTTACTATCCAATTAAAACAGATTTCTGTCTTGGAGTTATTGGTTTGGAGTGGAGGTTTCCTGGAACGCTGACACCTTGCTCAGCGAAGCAAAGCTGGCGTCTTTCGCGGCGTGTTCTTCTTCTCTGCCGATGTTTTGTGCCAAAGTCTCCCCCATGGAGAATCTTCCTTCCCGTCTTCTCCTCCTGACTCCAGGCCTACTCCAGGGCCATGCACGGGGCATCTCGGCATGACTCATAGACCCATCCTCCTGCACCGCCGTTTCTGTTTTGGCCCGATGCCTGAGAGGGATCCTTTGAGGCCTTTGCCAAGATAAACCTCACTGGCTTTGCAGCTCTTCCTTGGAGTGTTTCCTTGATGGGGGACGGCCTCTTGCGCCGTTCCCTTTTTCTGCAAATTCCTCCCTTTTTTCAAGGAATAAAATCAGGAGAGTGAAAAAAAAAAAAACAGGGTGTTTTTTGTCCAGGAATCTTGGGAAAGAAATGGTGGTTTGACTTGCCTCGCGCCATCGGTATAAGCCATTCCACAAGCCAGGATAGTTTTGGGATTTTTTTGCAAGGGGGAGAAATTCCATGGGGGTGGGGAGGACATCTTTTTGTGGGGTGGCTGGCTGGGGAATGCTGGGAGTTGAAGTTCACCAATCCTGATGTTGCCAAGGTCTTCTTGCCTAGGGAATTCTGGGAGTTGAAGTCCAAAGGATTCCTGGCTGGGGAATTCTGGGAGTTGAAGTCGACCCATCTTGAAGTTGCCGAAATCTTCATGCTAGGGAATTCTGGGAGTTGAAGTTCACCCATCTTGAAGTCACCAAAGTCTTCTTGCCTGGGGAATTCTGGGAATTGAAGTCCACCCTTCTTGAAGTCACCAAAGTCTTCTTGCCTGGGGAATTCTGGGAATTGAAGTCCACCCCTCTTGAAGTCATTGAGGTTTTCCTGGATGGGAAATTCTGGGAGTTGAAGTTCACCCATCTTGAAGTTGCCTGAGGAATTCTGGCCATTTAACTCCAGCAATCCTGAAGTTGCTAAGGTCTTCCTGGCTGGGGAATTCTGGGAGTTGAAGTCGACCCATCTTGAAGTTGCCGAAATCCTCATGCTAGGGAATTCTGGGAGTTGAAGTTCACCCATCTTGAAGTCACCAAAGTCTTCCTGTCTGGGGAATTATGGGAGTTGAAGTAGACCCATCCTGAAGTTGTCAAGGTCTTCCTGGACAGGGAACTCTGGGAGTTGAAGTCCACCCATTTTAAAGTCCCTGAGCTCTTTTTTGGCTGGGGTATTCTGGGAATTGTCCACCCATTTTGAAATAATTGAGGTCTTTCTTGAATGGGAAATTCTGGGAGTTGAAGTCCATCCTTTAAATTTGTTAATGTTGAGAAATGCTCCCTTAGCGTTATATTTATTTATTAATCCACACATTGATCTGGTTTCCCATCTAATAATACACGACATTTAAGCTCCCTTAACTAATGTCTCACTTAGTAACAGGGGGCCCAGTTGAGGTTGTAAGTTGAGAACAACCTGTGTGCTTTTTTTTTTTTTTTTTTTTTTATGTGTGCTATCCTTTTGGAAACTTTGCACCCGCTCTGGAGGATTTGACGTTGTCATTCCTGCAATTTAGGGAGCAGCAGCCGAAAGAAGAGCTGAATTTCTTCCGAAGAGCACACGGTTCCCACAATAATTCTTGGCTGGAGTATTAAAAAGTGATGACAAATAACACATCTGGCTTTTTCATGTTCAGAGCGAAACAAAACACGCTTTGCAAAACCCCAGCTTGAAGTTGGATGAAAAATGTGGCTAGATATGGAATTCAGACGGAGTCAAGATGTGTGTATGTCTGTATCTGTGTCTGTCTGTCTGTGCGCAACTCCTTCTTCCAAATATTTAGGGGAGGGTAGAATTGGTAGGTGCCCAAAAAGCCATCATCAGCAAAGTCTGCCAAAAATATTGCTAAGTTTAGGCGGTGAATTATAAACCTTCGGGGCAGCTGGGATTAAGTCAGAGGTAAAAATAAACTCCTTGCACAACAGACTGGCTGCGAAGGGAAGCCAAACAGAGCAGGAAGTGACCAGGGGAGGTCTTCTAGTCCAACCTTCTGTTTGAGCAGGAGACTCCTATCCCATTTGAGACAAATGGTTGTCCAATCTTGTACTTCGGAATTAATAACTCCTGTTGGGAGCACCCACAACATTTGGAAACAAGCCCTTCCTTCCTTGCTT
>BLBF01000055.1:1967404-1981066 GCA_015471245.1 Laticauda colubrina | reverse complement strand
GAAGGAAGGAAGGAAGGAAGGAAGGAAGGAAGGAAGGAAGGAAGGAAGGAAGGAAGGAAGACAGGGATGGAGAGAAGGAAAGAGAAAGATGGAGGGTGAGAAGGAAGAGGGGGCAGAAGGAAGGAGAGAGGGAGGGAACAGGTGAAGGAAGGAAGGAAGGAGAAGGGAAGGGAAAGGAAGGGAAGAGAAGGGAAGGGAAGGGAAAGAAGGAAGGAAAACATCCTCTTGATCCAAAACAAGAGAAGTTCCTTGGTCAACAATGACCATGTCCTTCCTGGGGAACCCCAGGCCCTTCCCTTCCCTTTCCTTCCTTTCCCTAACGGGCAATAAACTGGCAATAATCCCAATGAATTCCTCACCGGCTGATTCACAAAGGGCAAAGCTGCCGGCGGCTTTCCTGGCACACCTGGCCCAACCTTGGTGACTCAAGAGCCCAGCCCGGCCCCACCTGTTTGCCCAGTGGGGCTGAACCCCCCCAGGTCGGCTCTTTTGCCAAGGAAGCTGTGGGTGGCCCCGGGCCAGTTAGCAAACAGGATCATCCCCGTTTCCCCGCAGGGAGCAACTGGGGAAGGCTGCAGCAGTGACTCTCCAGGGGATTCTGGGTAATTTGTCTACAAGGAGCATCCTTGGATTTCTGCAAGGGTTGCGAAAGGAGTGGCATTGCTTAGCCTTGGCAGCTTCGAGATGGGTGGACTTCAACTCCCAGAATTCCCCCAGCATGGGAATCTGAAACTATTGTGGCTGGGGAATTCTGGGCGTTGAAGTCTGCCCAATTTAAAGGATGCTGACTGGGGGATTCTGGGAGTTGAAGTCCATCCAACTTAAATCAATGGCTGGGGAATTCTGGACTTCGTTGAAGCCCATCCATCTTAAACATGGCATGCTGAGGAATTCTGGGAGTTGAAGTCCGCTCATCTTAAAGCTGCCTAGAATGAGAAACACGGCTATATAGCAACTGGAGCAACGAACATTGCTCAGAGAACGGAACATGGCATCCACCCTCCCAATGTATGCCTGACCAGGATAGGATCCTAATCTCCCCTCTGGATCCGTGCAGTCAATAAACCAGCATCTGGGCATTGTTTGTGCTGGGGCAGAAAACAGTGTTGGGGCTGCAGTTACAACACCTCCAACCTATCTCGGTCCCTCCTGGAATCTGAGGGATGTAATGTGGCAACCACATCAATTGGGGCTGGCCAGAGACGGGGTGCATGAGTGACAGTGGGAGACCTGCCAGGCTGCAGGTGCTTTAAATGATAAGCCACACTTGTGTCCAGGGGAGAAAAAACAACTCAAGGATTAAAAAAGATACAAGCCAGTTTTGCAAATACAGGGAGTCAGTGAGGACAATTAGCCAGTGGAACAGCTTGCCACTAGAAGTTGTGGGGGCTCCATCACTGGAGGGTTTTAAGAAGGGACAGAACAGCCACCTGTCTGAAATGGTATTGGGCAGGGGTGGGATTCTACCGGTTCGGACTGGTTCTCTAGAACCGGTTGTTATGATTTGAAAAAGAAGAAGAGGAGGAGGAGGAGGAGGAAGAAGAAGCCATGCCCACCCAGTCACATGGCCACGCCCACCTAACCATGTCCACAGAACTGGTTGTTAAAAAAATTGAACCCCACCCCTAGTATAGGGTCTCCAATTTGAGAAAGGGGCTGGACTAGAAGACCTCCAAGGTCCCTTTCCAGCTCCATTCTGATTCTGATTCTGATTCCTCCACTTGCGACCACAACTGAGTTCTGTCGCTATCCGAGACATTTGTTAAGTCTGTTTTGTCTCATTCTACGACCTTTCTTGCCGGTGTTGTTCAGGGAATTGCTGCTGCAGGGATTGAATTAGTGAGACAGTTGCTCAATGAACCCGACTTCGCTTGTCTGAAGGTCACAAAAGGAGATCGGTCTCTCTTTCTTTCTTTCTTTCTTTCTTTCTTTCTTTCTTTCTTTCTTTCTTTCTTTTTTCCTTCCTTCCTTCCTTCTTCCCCTTCCCTTCTCTTTCCTCCTTCTTTCTTTCCTTCCTTCCTTCTTCCCCTTCCCTTTCTTTTCTTTTCCATTCCTTTCTTTCCTTCCTTCTACTTCTCTTCCCTTTCCTTTCACTGCCTTCTTCCTTCCTTCATTCTTCCACTTCCCTTCCCTTTTCTTTCCTCCTTTCCTCCTTTCCTCCTTCCCCTTCCCTTTCTTTTCTTTTCCTTTCCATTCCTTTCTTTCCTTCCTTCTACTTCCCTTCTCTTTCCTTTCCCTGCCTTCTTCCTTAATTCCTTCCTTCCTTCCTTTCCTTTCCTTTCCTTTCCTTCTTCATTCCTTCATTCATTCCTTCTTTCCTTCCTTCCTCATTTCCTTTCCCTTTCCTTCTTTCCTCCACTTCTCTTCCCTTTCCCTTCCTCCTTCCTCCCTTCCTTCTTCTCTTTCTCTTTCTTTTCTTTTTCTCCTTTCTTTTCTTTTCCTCCCTCCCAAGAAACCCCACAAAATGGTTCCAAAAGGGGATCGCATAACCCCTGGGACGCTGCGACCGTCATAACTACAAGTCAGTCACCAAGTAGTCTAAATTTCAATTGTGTGACTACCGGGGATGCTGCAGAGGTCGTCCGTGTGAGAAAAAAAGGGTCACATGCCTCTTTTTCCAGTGCCGTCATTGCTTTGAACGGTCACTAAAAAAACTTGTCATTAGGCGAGGACTGCCCATTGCAGGAGAAACAGGAACCCCAAAGGAGAAGCAAAGAAAGAACATTGCCAACTTTGCATGGCTGTGGCTGTGGCTGTTCTGTTTTGTTGAGAATTGTGGCATTTCTGACCTCTTTGGAAAGGGGGGGAGGCCATGTGTGTCCATTGTGATGTGCTGAACAAATGGCAGCCTTTGTGCAATGACATCATGGCTTCCTGGGATTTTTGTGGGGTGCTTGGTGCTTAAAGGGCATGCAACCAACCTTTGCTTTTTATAATTCAGTTTTAAAGTTCAGCAAAAGGAGATTGCCTTCCCTGTGGGTTTCGTGCCTTTGGAAACACACTGTCTGAACTCAGAGTGATCCATCATCTCGGTCTGGACATCATGCAAGGATAGAAAGGAGAAGCATTATGTATTATGAGAAATTTTATTATTAGCATTATGTATTATGAGAAATTAGCATTATGAGAAATTTAGTACACTAAATTTCTCAACCTTGACAACTTGAAGAGGACTTCCACTCCCAGAATCCCCCATCATTCCCCATCTGTCAAAATAAATCTTAAATTAAGCCTTTAGTTTCCGCCCTGTTTTGAACTGTACGCTCTCTAAAATCTCCTTCAAACCACCTTGTTGTGTCTACTGGCATAAAATATATTCACCACAACGATGCCACCTGGCCATTTTGTTATCCAACCACCTAAGTTGTTGTCCCCTGGATGCAAACATGCCCTAAACTTTTCAGGATGGAGTTGTGTAACGTTATACTCACACCGTTTGCACCTACTTGTTCGTTCTTGTTTTCAGCCCACAAGGATCGTTGGCTCACGCTCAGCCGTGAGTGACAACCAGGAAACTGGGAAGGATGACTCCCCTTTGGCTTTGCAAAGAAGCAATTCAGGGATGGGTTGTGTGGTTTTCCTCCAAAACATGACACATTTTTAAAGGAGGTTGGGTCTTTGGGTTTCCCAGGGGTGTGTGTGTCTTCTCAATTCATCCACACCTTTGATCACAGAACAATAAACATATGATTCATTTGAGGTCCTGCTTTCTGGTGTCTTTGCTCATCTCAAATATCTATATCTATATCACAACAAAACCTAGCTAAATACTTAGCAAAACAACTACAGCCCCATGCTGAAACCGCAGCTTCATATGTACAAAACTCATACCACTTCTTAGAAATGATCAAAGATCTACATGTAGAACAAGAAGATCTACTTTTAAGTTTCGACGTGGTTTCACTATTCACTCAAGTCCCGATAAAAGAAACTCTTGAAATCATCAAAAATAAATACCAACCAGCCAAAGACCTCATGGAACTAACAGAACACTGCCTAACCAACACATATTTCATATACAAAGGACAAAGATACAAGCAAATTGAAGGAGCCCCTATGGGATCACCACTGTCACCCGTCATTGCAAACCTGTTCATGGAAGAATTCGAATCCAGAGCCCTGGCTAATGCCACCCACAAACCCAAACTATGGCTAAGATACATCGATGACACATTTGTGATTTGGCCCCATGGAAAAGAAAACCTAAACAATTTCCTAACACACCTGAACAGCACACACCCCAAAATCAAGTTCACCATGGAAACGGAAATAAACAAACAACTACCATTCCTAGATGTACTAATCTACAAAAGAACAGATGGCACACTGGGACACACCATATACCAGAAGAAAACACACACCAACCGCTACCTCAACGCCCAATCCCACCACCACCCAGCACAGATAAACTCCGTGGCCAAAACACGAATCACCAGAACCAAATGCCTGGCAGACAAGACACATATAAAGACTGAACTATGCACCCTGACTGAAGTATTGACAGCCAACGGCTTCCACAAAAACAAAATCACCAACTTGATCCACAAAAACACACCAAGACATAACAGAGACCTAGAAGACCAACAGATCCATGGAACAGCTGTCCTGCCCTACATAAGAGGTACCACAGATAAAATCAGTAAGATACTACACAGGCATCACATCAAGACTGCCTTCAAAACAGACAAAAAAATAGCAGTCATCCTGCTGATATTAGAAACACCAATCAAGCAGAACACAGCAAACTCCAAGACCAATAAACACAGACCAACACTCCCAACCAATCAGGATGAAGATAAAACCATTCTGGCACAGCAGTAGGCTTGCCCCAAATTTAAAACTGAAACGGCTGTGAAAGTCTGACCCACATACAAACTCAATACAGAAGCCTGATGATGGCAGATGAGATTCTGCCGAAACGTTGCTACAACTTTAAAAGCACAACTACAATGACGTGGGATAATACCCGAAGGAAGCTGAATACCATACATGTAAGTATCCGCGAAAACTTAAACAAATATCTCTATCTCTATCTCTATCTCTATCTCTATCTCTATCTCTATCTCTATCTCTATCTCTATCAATATCAATATCAATATAAATATCAATATCAATATCAATATCAATGTCAATATCGATATCTCAAAATCTACATCGATATCTCTATCTATCAATTTCTAGCTCTATCTCTTATCTATTTATCTCTATCTATCTATCTATCTATCTATCTATCTATCTATATTGCAAATATATATATACACTCCAAAATACAACCTACCCAGAAAGTAAGTCCTAGCTTGATTTTTTTACATGTGAGCCCAATATAAGCCTTACCCCCAAAATAAGCCCTAATTAAGTTTTCACCCACTCCAGGGTGCACAGGTAAAAATTAAGCCAGGGTGGGGATGGGGGGGTGGAGCTGCCCTACTACTTACCTTTGCACAGGTAAGGCCTCGCACACTCCGGCACCTGCCTGGCCGGCCCATTTCTCCTGCAACCAGCAAGACTGGCAAGGCTTTCCTGAGGGCCTCTGGAGTTGATAAGAAAGCTCTGGATCGATCCTGAAGGTTGCAGAGGCCTTTAGAAAAGACTTGTTGGTTGCAGAAGAAGAAGTTCCTGAAGGTCTCGGACAGCAAAAAGGAGGCTGGGGGCGACACACACAAGTGAGGTTAGTTGGTGGAGGACGTCCCACGAAAATAAGACCTGGTGCTTTCTTTCTTTTTTTTTTTTGTGTGTGTGGCAAGAAGAAATATAAGATAGGATACATATAAATATTTATTTATTTCTCAAGAGAAAATGCTCTGTGTGGTGTGCTCCGTGTGACAAGTCAACCGAGTGGATTTTGTTTTTAAAAGAAGAAAAGCAGGAAGAAAAAATATTTTTAAAATCTTTCTGAAATGAAAACAGGGTTCCAGGAGTGCAAAGTCAAAGCGGATGCTGCAATGAGGAGATCACATTTCCATGGTATTTCTTTTACAACCCGACATACAGACATGAGGCAAAGGAAAGTCAGAGTTGCCTTTTGCTGTGGACGATATATACAGTATATATAGTAGCCACTACTCTATATAATGAGAGCCAACCCCACTCCCTTCTAGCACTGATGATGTTGCCTAGTTGGGTCATGAAATGTCTGCAAGAAAAGAACCAAGCTCAGAAACCATCAAAGACCCCAAGCTTTCCTCCTCCTCCTCCTCTCTCTTCACAAATCCCACTCCCTTTTTGCACTAATGAGGGAAACCCCCCAGCTCAGAGAGCACCAAGGAGCCCACAATCCTCCTTCTGCTCCTCTTCCTCCTTCTTTTCTTCCTCCTCCTCCACCCCCTCCACAAACCCCACTCCCTTCTAGCACTGATGATGCTACCTAGTTGGGTCATGAAACACCTCCAAGAAAACCACCAAGTTCAGAGAGCAACAAGGAGCCTACAATCCTCCTTCTGCTCCTCTTCTTTCTTCTTTTCCTCCTCCTCCGTCTTCGACTTACAACAGTTCATTTAATGACCGTTCAAAGTTACGATGGCACCAAGAAAGAAAAGGACTGTTTTTCACAAAACCGTTTTATGACCAAACGGTTTCCCCCGTGGTCACGTGATCAAAATTCAGCCGCCTGGCCACTGACTCATATTTACAACGGTCGCAGCATCCGAGGGGGTGCAGTCACGCCATCCCTTTTGGCAACCTTCGGACCAGAAAAGTTGAGGAGCCAGATTCCTTGAATGACCCTGTTACCCACTTAATGACCACAGCGATTCCCTTAGGAACAGGTGGCAAGGAAGGTTGCAAAAGGGGGTAATTGGGAAAGCCAGGTTCATTTAACAGCCATGTCGTAAAAGGTCGTAAAACAAGGGAGGACCAAACTCACTTCACAACGGTCTCGCTTAGCAGAAGAGATTTCAGGCACAATTGCAGCCGTAAGTTGAGGACCAGCTGTTCACCTTGGCCTGAATTTTCTCTGCTTTCCCGTTTAACCAGGGATGAAAATCTCACCAGTTTTGTCATTCCCCGGTCAGAATCTGATTTGGAGGAGGAAGACGAGCAGCTGACAGGGATTGTGGCTCTGGAGGAAACTGGGGAAGGGCAAAGACTGACTGAGCAGAGCAGGGAAGAGGTAGCACAAGGGAGAGGGAGCTCAGAGGAAGACATCCTAGGGCACACAGGGAGGAACAGAGAAGGGAGCAACATGAGTTGCATGGCTTACGAGAGAGGAAAGGGCCCTGATTCCCTTCATTAGCCACAGCTGGGAACATAGTGTTATTAAAAAAGGAAGCTGCGCACAGCAAGTTGTTGGGAGCAAATTGTGAATTATCTGGTATCATCAAGGCTTATTTGTGTTCCTGGCATCTTCCCAACTGTGTGTGTTTTATTGGCCTTTCAAGTCTGCAATTCCTTCTCCTGCCCCGTCCAGTTAATTGCTGCAACGTGGTTTGTGTGGATTTTTATTTACAGTTTATATGTACTTTGTTTTCAGACTGAATTTCCTCCACTTAAAGATCATTTTTGGGAGAGTTTTTTCTCCAGCTGAAGGTAACCTGGACATTGGGGGCAAAGTTGGAGATAATTAAAGGGGCTCTTTTTGCTTATGTGACTGTGTTGCCTTTGGGCCATGCCCCTTTGGGTCATCATAGGTTTGGACACATCTGGCTGGGATTAGCCATCCCCTCTTCCCTGTTTTCCCAGCAGAATTCTCCAGAAACATCGGAGTACCAGAGGGCAACTTTCCACCCAACAAACACAACTTTGATGTGGGTTTTGCGTTCTTTCCATCCCCAACCCTCTGCCTCGTGCTCCAGGTTCAAACATCCCGAAAAAGGGCACATTTCCAGATATTTTCCAAACTTTTCCAACTGCTGGCAGAGAGTCCTGGAAAATGCCGTTGGGTTGTCTAAACATGAAGCACGTAAGGAAAACAGTGTGTGTGTGTGTGTGTGTTGTCTAGGAAAGTTCAGTATCCAGATATCCTACAGAGCTCAAATCTGACGTGGCTATGTAACTCCTCATCTTACAACAGTTCATTTAGTGGCTGAAATTACAACAGCCCTGAAAAAAAAGCGAGTTATGTCTGTATTTTCCCCACTTTGCAACATCCCCATGGTTACCCACAATCAAAATTCAGGCGGATGGCAACTGACTCACATTTATGACCGGTGTTATTAAGGGAATTCCTAAATTCTCATGTTCTGTGGGGGGTGAGGGGGGTGTCTTCTCTGGTTGTTCTCTGTCTGTCAAGTCATTCCTGCATGCATCATTACAATCAGAGACGCACGAGGGTTGGTTTGGCCTAGTGCCATGATGGCAAACCTATGCGTGTGTTCTGACCCAAACCCTTGTCCAATAAGACAAACACGAACCAAAGGGAACAGAAACCTTTTCATGATTCTTACGAATCCCCGGTTAAAAGGCTGCTGCAAACTAATTAACCTTAATAAACACAAGCCTTGCTAAAACTGTGCGAGGCTGCCAAGAATCACAGATAAGAAATATTTCACAACACAAGAGTCTTCAAAAACCAATTTAAGATACTGCAATGTCCACGAGGCTGAGTTTCAAAATGTCTTTGCTTCCTGCAAAGAACCTCCGATTCACAGCTGATTTTTATCTTCTTGAGGGAGGGGCCGTTACCTTGCAGCCTTACTCCTGAGTCACCTGTGCTGCTGCAGCTGCTCTCTCCTCCGAGCAACCTTGTGCGCACCCACACTTAGCACAGGATCCTCAAGAACCTCCTCATCGCTGCTGCCAGCCCACCACAATCTTTGAAGGCAGCAGTTCACTCCCTAATGGTCCTGGCCCCTCATCTGAATCCACACTTGCTGCCGGCTAACCAAAACACTGTGCCGGAAGTGACACGGAGAGCCATTTCTGCCGGCACACAAGCCGTCGTCCAGAACAGATCCACTGCACACGCACGTGTGCCTCCCACCAGCCAGCTGATTGTCGGTATCAGCTGTGCACATGCAGGGGGCACACGGGAGACATGTGCACATGTGCAGAGGCACGTGGCACATGGGGGGGGGTTGAGTGTGCTTGCGCAGGGGGGTGGGGGCACGTGCACCGTGCTTTATGGGTGCAGGCACACATATGCACTTTCGGCACACAAGGCCTCGTGGTTAAGGCAGCAGGGTAAAAACTGGGCGATGATGAGTTCTAGTCCTGTCTTAAGGCATGAAAGGCCAACTGGCTGACATTGGCCCAATCAGCAGGTAGAGTTCATCCAGGGCAGCCCAAATGCATCCTGGGAAATTAAAGGGATGCTTCAGTCAAGTATATTAATTGCCATACATTACAACTATCCTTCCTTCCTTCCTCCCTCCCTCCCTCCCTCCCTCCCTCTTCTTCTTTCTCCTTCCTTCCTTCCTTCCTTATCTCTGTCCCTCCCACCCTCCCTCCCTCCCTTCCTTCCCTCCTTCCTTCCCTCCTTTCTCTTTTTCTTCCTTCCTTCCATCCCTCCTTTCTCTTTTTCTTCCTGCCTTCCCTCCTTTCTTTCCTTCTGTCCTTCCTTCTTTCCCTTTTCCTTTCCTTTTCCCATTCTTTCCTTTTTCTTTCCTTTCTTTCTTTTTTCTTCCTTCTTCTTTTTCCTCTTTCTTCCTTTCTTCCTTCCTCTCTTCTTTTTCTCTTTCTTTCTTTTTTCCTTTCTCTTTCTTCTTACTTTTTCTTTCTCTTTCTCTTTTCCTTTTTCTTCTTACTTTTTCTTTCCTTTTCTTTCTTTCTTTCTTTCTCCCTCTCTCTCTTCTTTCTTTCTTTCTTTCTTTCTTTCTTTCTTTTTCTCTTTTTCCTTTCTCTTTCTTTCTTTCTCTCTCTCTATCCCCTTTTATCTATCTATCTATCTATCTATCTATCTATCCATCTATCTATCTATCTTTCCTTTCTCTCTGTCTCTTCTCTTCTCTTCTCTTCCTGTCTAAGTCTTTCCCTCCATCAGGGTCCCCCTTGAGCCAAACCTGAACTCAGATGACCAGAGGGAGCTGCTGGGTGGTTTTGTCAGCCAACAACATCCGGCCTCCCTTCCGTGCAAGTGGCCCAACGGCTCCTTCCAGCTCCCTCCTCCTCCGTCGGCTGATCCTTTGCTCTCCGTTTCATTCCATCTGCTCTGCTGGAGGCTCCTGGCCTGAGCTCCCTTCATCCGCTTCCAAAACAAGGTTCAAGTGTCATCCAGGCCCTTTGCACAATTCACATTCTTTGCTCTCTTGCTTAAGCCCATGTCACACTGCCCAACGGATGCAAAAAGGACACAACGGACGATCAAAATGTTCCATCCGTTGTTATCCGCTCTCAAAAGGGGCAAAAATTTGCATCACCGGAGCGGATAACAAGGACGCGGGGAGGATGCAGAGCGGATGGAAAGCGGATGTGGAACGGAAGCCCAGCGGATGGAAGCGGATGGGAGCAGATGGCACATCCGCAAGGCTTCCGGGGGGCCTCAGCAAAGCGGACGCGGAACGGATACAGCGGATGCAGAGCGGATGCACAGCGGATGAAGCAGATGCAGAGCGGAAGCCTAGCGGATGAAGCGGATGCACAGCAGATGCACAGCGGATGCACAGCAGAAGCCTAATGGATGCCTGGCCTTAATTGCGCATGCGGGGAGGATGCATTGCGTCAGCCCCGTGGATATAACGGAAGCAGCTCAGAAGCAGGTTGCCATTCAGAGGAAAGACCTGCTGCCGGATGGATTGGCTGCCTTGCCTGCCGTGCCTGCATGTCTGCCTGCAAGCCTTGGTGCCAGCCTTGGTGCTAGCCTTGCTGCCAGCCTTGCTGCCAGCCTTGGTGCCAGCCTTGGTTCATGTCTGCCTGCCAGCCTTGGTGCCTGCCTGCCTGCCAGCCTTCCTGCCAGCCTTGATGCCTGCCTCCCTGCCAGCCTTGATGCCTGCCTTGGTGCCTGCCTTGGTGCCTGCCTTGGTGCCAGCCTTCCTGCCAGCCTTGGTGCCTGCCTTGGTTCCTGCCAGCCTCCCTGCCAGCCAGCAACCCCACAACTATGCGGAAGCACAGCAAGCCTCAGCCATCTGCTGCCAGCCCTTGCAAGGGGGACAGGGCTACCATCCCGCCCCCTGGCCCTCACTCTGGTTCTGCTGGGGCTTCTGCAGCACGGGCTCGCACTTCTGGGGCTGGGGCTTCTGCTGCTTCTGCTTTTGCTTTTGCAGGAGCTGACGACAAGCACTCCAGCACCAGCCACCTCCACACCACCTGCACCCTTCACCCCTGGGACTGAGCGACCAAGAGGAGTGCCAGAGACTCATTTTTGTTTTATAGCTTCTTGTTAGTAAAGTCTATTTTTGATTCATACACTTGCTTCATTTCTTTTTTTTAATAAAGTCTTGCTGGAAACTTTTAGAAATGGTTTAAGCCTTTGCATGCTTGTGGGATGGGTAAGGATAGCAGTGGGATGGGTTGAGATACCTGTGGGATGGGCAGGGATACCTTTGGAATGGGTAATAGCTGTGGGATAGATAAACCTCCAGTGCAAGCATAGTGGGACTGTATGGTCCACCCTCCCAGGTGCCACACCTACGGCCCTTTATTATCAATAATAATGTAATAATTATCCACACATGTCAACATAAACACAACTCTTTATTAAACGCCCTGTTCATTGTAGGCCCACCCAACATACATGGCACAATCTCATCAGTGTGATGAGACAGGCTGAAGGAAGCACCCATTAATCATCTATCATCCTGTCTTGCCACTTCACTGCTCCAGCTGGGGAGTTGCACCAGTGTCTCAGGAGGTTACGCTGCTTCTTCGCTTCATGTGAGGCTCTGTTGGGGCCTTGCACATCCTCAGTGTCGATCAGGTTTCGCCCTTGCCTCCATTCCACAGGCTCCATGTCCCCATTGCCTTGTTGGAGGTCCACGAACCTGTTCCGCAACACTGGGTAGCGGGTGTGCATGAGATTGTGCAGGATGCAGCAAGCTTCCATGATCCTCCTCATGGTCTCTGGGTGATGCTGCATGGTGGTGAGAAGTACCTGGAACCTGTTGGCCAGGATGCCAAAGGCGTTCTCCACCACCTGTCTTGCCCTGAACAGCCTGTAGTTGAAGATCCTCTCTTCACGGGTGAGGTATTTGGAGGTGTAGGGCTTCGTGAGGTAGGTTGTGAGGGAGAAGGCATCATCCCCCATGATGAAATAGGGCACATCTTGCGTGTCGTTGGGCAGGGGTTCTGGATCTGGGAAGCCCACGATGAGGTTGCATTCTAGCCCCTCCTTGAGGTGACTGGCGTTGTATACCTGGGCATCTGAAGATGACCCGTTGCCTGAAGCATCGATGTACATGAACTTGTAGTCAGCATCGACCATGGCGAAGAGGATGATGCTGAAGAAGCCCTTGGAGTTGAAATAAGTGGACCCCGACTTGGCTGGCGCTTTGCAGGCCACGTGCTTCCCATCTATGGCTCCAACGGTGTGTGGGAAGTTCCACTTCTGATACCACTGCTCTGCAACTTTCTTCCAGCCTTCTTCAGTGGAGGGGCACTGGAGGAGCTCCTCCTTGTATTCTTCGATGATGGCCTGCACCACTTCTCTGACCACAAAGCTGATGGTGCTGGGTGGCACCCTCCAGCTGTACTGCATGGTCCTGTAGGCGGTCCCTGAGGCCAGGTGGCGCAGAGTGAGTGCCACCTTGAGCCCAGGTTCCAGGCTGGGGCGGAATTTGGTGCTCTGCTTGGTCAACCTGGGTGTCAGGCGCTGCACAACTTCGTCAAACATGGCTGGAGGCATCCTCATGAAGTTCTGGAACGCCCGAGTGTCTTCGCTCCTGAGCTCCACCATCAGCTTGTTGTACAGTCCGTCCTCTGCTCTTCTGGCGAACCATCTTCGGACCCAGACTCTTTTTGGCTGCCTCTTTTTCTTCTCGCAGTAGAGTTCACAGAGCCTGCAGATGGCTTCGCACTGTTGCAGAAGGATGGTGGCTGCCAAAAGGACTGTGTTACGATCCACGGTGGACATGACTGGATGCTGTGGAAGAGGAAGAGTCAGATGAAGGCTGCAGAGGTCTGCACAGCTGGGCTGCTGGACTGAAAGTGAGATCCAGATGTGTTGCTCCCCCTTTTTATAGGCAGTGTAGGTGTCCCTTTGCATCCTCTAGGCATCCTCTAGGCATCCTGTAGACATCCTTAATATCAGAGATAGGTCCCCTCTGCGCACGTTTTTTCCGTTTTACATGCTTTGTTTCCGTGCTGCATCCGCTAGGCATCCGTTCTGCATCCGTTCCGCATCCGTTCCGCTTCCTCCCTGCGTCCGAGCGGATGGAGTTGCGTGGATGCATAGCGGATGCCTAGCGGATATAGCGGATGCGTAACGGATGTGTAGCAGATGCAGAACGGACGAACTGGATACATTTTCCGCGCAAAAGTTTTAGGCAGCCTAAAACTTTCGGAGCGGATGAAACGTCAATAAACGGATGCTGGACGGATAGAGAGGAAGCCAAACGGAGGCAGTGAGTACATCGCGTTTTCGAACGGATGGCAAGCTTTTTTGTCCGTTTTACATCCTCTTTGCATCTGTTGGTGCAGTGTGACAGGAACTTTACATTCTTTGCAATTCTTGGTTTCTCTCTCCAAGCACCAATTTTTCCCCAAACTCTTTCACAATGCTCTTCTTTCTTTCTTTCTTTCTTTCTTTCTTTCTTTCTTTCTTTCTTTCTTTCTTTCTTTCTTTCTTTCTTTCTT
>BLBF01000055.1:1897399-1912127 GCA_015471245.1 Laticauda colubrina | reverse complement strand
ATTCTATTCTATTCTATTCTATTCTATTCTATTCTATTCTATTCTATTCTATTCTATTCTAATCCTATTCTAATTCTATTCCTATTCTATTCTCTATATTTTATTCTATCCTCTCCTCTCCTCTATTCAATTCTATTCTCTATTCTATTCTATTCTCTATTCTATTTTCTATTCTTATTCTTATTCTTATTCTTATTCGTATTCTATTTTATTCTTATTCTATTCTATTCTACTCTATCTCCTTCAACCATCCATATCTTGGAAGATAAAATTGAATGTGAATAATTTTATTTGGCCGAATACAAGGAATTTATCTCCAGTACAGAAATACTCCCATATACATGCAAAGAAACACAATCATACCAATAAAAAGGGTTTAAAAAAAAAAAAAAACAACGATCAATGATAATAAATAAGAAAAAATAAGAAAAAAACAACATTTGAAGAAGCCACCATTGATGGTCGGTTGCCAGGTGCACAACCCACCGAACTCTTGTAGTTAATTTTATCCATGACTATTCTGAGGTTGTTTTTGCTTTTTTTGATAAGAACATTTTCAATTGAGCCTGAAACTGTTTATGCAGTGATGCAAGTTCCTGGGTCCATGTTCCTCTTTCTGAGTCATCTTGGGTGGGTCTGGCCTCGAGCTATTCGGGATTTTGGAAGAAATCCTGAATTTGCAGGGAAGTTATTTACCTTCATGCAAGGGGATGTAGGAATCCAGGTCTCCAAAGATGTGGCTCAATTCCTCTTCGGACATGATGGACAGCTTCAGCATGGGGTCATGGTAAGCCTGGAGAGAGAGAGACAGAGAGACAGACAGAGAGAGAGACAGAGACAGAGAAAGGGAGGATTATCTTCTTAGCTGAAAGTTGGATTAAAAAAAAAGCACAACAAAGAATGTTTTTTTTTTGAGCCAACTCAGGAAGCTCAAACTGCCCAAGGAGCTGCTGATCCAGGTCTACAGAGGAATGATGGAGTCTGTCATCTGCACCAGTCTGTCTGCCGTCTGGTTTGGTTCTGCAACCCAACAGGACAGACACAGACTCCAGAGGATAATTAGGATTGCAAGAAAAACAATGGCTATCAACCTGCCTTCCATGGAGGACCTGTATATGGCACAAGTCAAAAAAAAGGGCTGTGAAAATATTTACAGACCCCTCACATCCTGGACATAAACCGTTTCAGTTTCCTCCCTCAAAATGACGCTACAGAGCCCTGCACACCAGAACAACGAGACACAAGGAGTTTTTTTCCCCAATGCCATCACTCTACTAAACAAATAATTCCCTCAACACAGTCCAACTATTTACTAAGTCTGCATTACTATTACTATTGATCTTCTCATCCCTCCTTTTCACCCATCCCCTCCCACTTGTGACTGTAGGACTGTCACTTTGCTGCTTGTATCCTTATGATTTATATTGACTGTTTCCTAGTATGATGTGATTGTTGATTGTACCCTATCACATCTGTTGCAACTGATGATTCTTCACTCTTGACAAATGTATCTTTCCTTTTACGTACACTGAGAGTATTTGCACCAAGACAAATTCCTTGTGTGTCCAACCACACTTGGTCAATAAAGAATTCTTATTCTAATTCTAATAAAGGAGAACACTTGGATCTCCAGCTGCGAAATGTCCGATGGAAATAATAGGGGTGTCTCTCACCCGTGCCAGCTTCAAGATGGGTGGACTTACGATGGTTGCCGGAACCCCGGGGTTATGTGATTGCCACACAGGACTAGTGACAGAGTTAACTGGGGGTGGGGGGGGGGTGGGGAGAGCCAGATTCGTTTAATGACAGTGTGATTTACTTAACAGCTACCAGGATTGGTTTCACAACAAAAAAAGCAGCAAAAAAAAAATCGTAAAATCAGATTCGCTTAATTGACTGCAGCAAAAAAAAAAAAAAAAAAAGATAAAATCGTCCATGAATCAATTCATTGCTCTACTTAGCAGTGGGAATTCTGCTCTCCTTTGTGGTCACAAGTCGAGGACTAGCTGTAGGGTCAACAGCCTCTCTTGCTGCTATTTGGAAGAGGAGGAGGAGGAGGAGGGCCGTGTTGTGGGGGAAAAAAAAAACCATTTTAATTGGCTGCTTAGGAATCTCTGAAGGATATGAGTCACCTTCAAGGTTATCAGTCAAAGTCAACAAAGCAGGGAGAAGCTTACCTTTCTGGCAAGCTTCAAGTCCTCAATCAAGTCCTGCTCTCCCCGAGAAAGCTCGTAGATGGCCTGCAAGCGGAAGAAAAACGGAAGGCCAGATTATAACAAGTGCCGTCGCCTTTTGAAGAATTAACAAACTGCTACATTTCTTTTAAGTTGTTATTTATTAAGATTGTGAAGCTGCTTCTCTGTCACGAACTGAGAACCACAAATGGGGTTACTTCTGGGTTAGAAACAGAATAATGGAGTGGGAAGGGACCTCGGAGGTCTTCTAGTCCAACCCCCTTGCTCAGGCAGGAGACCCCCGAAACAATTTTGGACCAATGGCTGTCCAGTCTCTTCTTGAAAGCCTCCAGTGGTGGAGCGCACACAACTTTTGGAGGAAAGTGGTTCCACTGATTGATTGTTCTGCCAATAAATTTCTTCTTATTTTTATATTCCTGTCCTTGATTCCATTCACCGACTCTCATTCTGCCTATTGGAGAATAAGTTGAACTCCCCACTCTTCTTTGGGGCAGTCCCTCCAATATTAGAAGTAGGCTTTTATGAGTAAGATGGGATTGGAACTCATTATCTCCTGGCGATTCGCCCAAAGTCACCCAGTTGCTTTTCATGCCTAAGGCAGAACTAGAACTCACTGTCACCTGATAATTAGTCCAAATCACCCAGTTGGCTTTCATACCCAAGTCAGAACTAGAACTCATTATCTCCTGGCGATTGGCTCAAAGTCACCCAGTTGCTTTTCATGCCTAAGGCAGAACTAGAACTCACCATCTCCTGCTGATTGGTCCAAAGTCACCCAATTGACTTTCATGCCTAAGGCAGAACTAGAACTCACCATCGCCTGGTTTCTAACCTGATTCCTTCACACTAGACCAAACTGGCTCTCTGAATTACTTAGCAGCACAAAATTACCATCCTCTGCAGATGAGAACATCTCAGTCAAGACATATGATGCCATGCCTTGGGGGCGGTGGTGGAAGGATATGAAGAAATACTAACACTTACTGACCAGAGCTTCACTCCTGAAGCCACCTTCTTGCTTTCCAATAAAAATGCTTCTTGTTCGTTTTTTAGGACAGCATCCTAAAAGTGTCGTCCGTGAACCCAGGGGTACCTGTGGCTCAGAGCCCAGCCTCACCTCTTGGCGTTTGATTTCCTTGGTGCTCAGCGTCTCCTTCATTGTGACATCCAAAGTCTCGGACCAGAGGACACTGTTCCTTCTTTTGGGAGGGGTGGGAGCTGTTAACCGGCCACAGGGCTTCTGACCACTCGCTGGGGATTTGGTGTCGCCGCGAAGGGAGAATGACTGGAGGGAAGAAATGAGGGGTAGGAGGGAAAAAAATGGTCCGTTAGCATTGATGGGCGTGAGAAATTCCATTTATTGTCAACCTTTTGCATTCTGTGCTACCTGCAGAGGCGGTTCGGTTCCTGTCTCAACAATCCCCACCTGGGCAGGTAAGGATAGATGGGACAGGACAAGGGGAGACATCAGCCTTGCCCCATTTTTAGATTGCTTTGAAAACACCGGCACAGTTTGTCAAACCAAGCATAATCCATCTAGGTGTAACCAATTGGATCCTGGTTGTATATGTATGTGTACACAACAGTGTATGTGTGGGACTCACTACGGGTCCTTTTAGAGAAAGTTAGGATGGACACCCTCTCCCAAAAAGGTACATAAAGGTAGTCCTCAACTTCAGCTCCCAATTGAGCCCAACATTTATGCTGCTAAGTGAGAAATGTGTTAAGTGAACTTTGCCCAGTTTTATGCCTTTTCTTAACACATTTGTTAAGTGAATCTTCTGCAGTTGTTAAATGAGTGAACCCGCTCTCTAAGGGAATCTGACTTCCCCGTGGATTTTTTTATTATTATTAAATTTTATTTAGTTTTCAAAATTTAAAAGCATAAAATAAAACTTTATACATTATTATATCAACATCAAGACATCTTTTACATTTCCTTATCATGTTTCTATGCACACATTTCTTTCATTATACAATTTCAACTTAATAAAAATAAATATAGCTATGAATAAAGATATAAGTATTTATATAGTTTCTAATTCTTTACCTAATTGTCATTTTGATTTCTTTTTATTCTTAAACCATTCATACCAGGCGTCCCAGACATTATATCGACTCTTCTTTGTCTCTTAATTTCATTGTTAGTCTGTCCATCTCTGCACAGTCTAATTTTTTTTTATAACAACAATCTCTGATAGTACATTTTGTGGCATCTTCCTCCTGCTAGACTAGCAAAAATGTTCAATCTAAGCCCGAGCTGTTGGAAGTGTAAAAAGGAAAAAGGTACATATTTTCATATGTGGTGGACCTGCCCAGGAATAAAAAAATATTGGAATATAATTCAATTATGGCTAGAAGAAGTAACAAAACAGAAGACTGAACCTAAACCAGGATTTCCCGGTGGATTTTGCCTGTCGGAAGGTCGCAAAAGGGGATCATGTGACCACTAGGGATCATAAATGTCATTTATGAGCCATCATAAATGTGAGCCGGTTGTGTGAACTTTGATCACGTATCAGGGTGCTGCCACAGTTGGGTGAAAATTGGTCCTAAGTCGCTTTTTTCAGCACTGTTGTTAAGTTTGAATGGTCGCTAAATGAGTGTTTTAAGTTGAAGGCCACCTGTATCAGCAATAACGTCCAAGCAAAGCTTGGTAGTGATTGCCTCTAAGGCAAGGCTCTCCAAAATGGGCCACATTTAAGACTTGTGGACTTCAACTCCCAGATTTCTCCAGCCAGGAACTCTGGGAGCTGAAGTCCACACACCTGAAAGTGGCCAAGTTTAGAGACCACTATTCTATAGAAAGCAGGTTGGACACCTTACACAAAATCAGGAGAAACTTTTTGACAGTGAGAACCATCAACCAATGGAACAGAAGATGCCTTCTGAAGTTGTGGGAGCTTCATCCCTGGAAACTTTCAAGAAGAAACTGGACTCCCATCTGTCAGAAATGGTGCAGAGCCTCCTGCCTGGGCAGGGGGTTGGACTAGATGACTTACAAGGTCCCTTCCCACTCTGCTTATCAGTTATCTGTTCAAGGTTCTGCTGAGGATACATCCCTGTGGTGGACAGCCAAGTTGCAATCCCTGAGACAATATGTCACAGGTGGCTTTCCAGCCTCCACACAGGTGGCAACCAAATGCGCCCACATTTCTTCCTCCGTGCCTGGCCCAACGTGAGGTTGGCCTGGCTTTTTGACGCATTTAGGCCAGTGGTGGTTATTCTACCGGTTCGGCCCAGTTTGAGTGAACTTGTAGCTCTGACGATCAGCTGCTGGGCCTTCCCACCGGCCCTAGCTCTTTTCTGATCTTTATTTCCTGGTTTTGAAGCTCAGCCGCTTCGCAGAGCAAAGCGAATTGCCGCCCTTCAGCTGTGGAAGACACAGGGAGAGTGCAGGATTGCAGGAGAAGATCAGTAGCAAACCCTCTGTGCGCGCACAAAGCCCACAGAACCGGTGGTAACGGAATTGGAAACCCACCACTGGGTGAAGCCTACAAAAGGACGCAGCCGGAGGGGAACTGTCGTTCCGTGACTCTCATCTACTCCTTGCAAATACTGTTTTTTTTCCCCCCTCCAGGTCTGCACGGAACGGTGGCCCAAAGAATTCGAAACCACTGGTGTTTATAGGAAGGCGGAAATCCCCATTTGCTTCTCCGATGCTCCTAAAACCTAATCTTCCAAAACAGACTGATGATATTCCGGAACATTTTTTCCCCAAAAAACCTGGCTGCTCTACCAGGTTTTGGGGAGGGGCAGCCTGCGATGCTCTGGGCAGCTGTTTGTGGTGCATTTTGTTCCAACACATTGAGGTTTTTGTTTTTTTTTTAAAAATGGCATTGTTCTTCTATTTTAAGTGCGAGCTGCTAAAGTCGGGCGGGCGGCTTCGAAGCCAATAAACAAACCCACATCCTCAACTTGGCTTTGGTTCCTCCTCCGCTCTTAAAAAAGATGCATGAAGCTTCCGTTAAAGGGAAACGTCCCGGCATGGGAGATGGGCACCCAAAGTCCTGTCTGGATCCAGAAGATCCTTCAACCATCCCTTCTTCTCCCCATCCCTGAGCCCACCTACCTGTATGGTCTGCCCGAAGCGACGCACTGCACCATTTCGTACAGGCGAAATCAGGTTTGCCAAGGAAGTGACACGGGCCAGAGATCGGACACGTTTATTACTAGGCTCCTGCAAAGACATAAAATAAAAGAACAAGTTGTACCACTGGTTTACTCAGGACTTAAGAAGCACTGGACGGACATCGTGCTGGGGTCGGGGGGCGGGGGGGAGTGCAACATCAAACATAGTTGGCCGTTTATTCAAGGCACCCTGCCCCAAAGCACAGGGGGCCCTTTAAAAGAAATGTATATATTCCTTCCTTCCTCTTTCTCTCTTTCTTTTTCCTCTCTCCCTCCCTCCCTTCTCCTTCTCCGTCTCTCCTGGCTTCCTTCCTTCCTTCTCCCCTGCCTGCCTCCCTTCCCCTTCCTTCTTTCTCTCCCTTTCTTCTTCCATCCCTCCCTCCCTTCTCCATCTCCCCTTTCCTTACCCCTCCTCTCCTTCTCTCTCTCCTCCTTCTGTCCCTCCCTCCCTCCTTTCCTTCCTTCCTGTATATAAACACATACACAAGAGACCATTAATCAGTGGAAAGACTTATCTCCTTTAATTATGGGTGATGCATCACTGAAGGTTTTAAAAAAGAGACTGGACAACCATCTGTCCAGAATGGTATGAGGTCTTCTGATTGGGCAAGGGGTTGGACTAGAAGCCCTCCAAGGTCCCTTCCAACTCTGTTATCCTGTTATACACCCAGCCACCCATTCATGTATCCATGCTTCTATCGCTATCCGTCCACACCTCTCTCTTTCTCGCCCTCTGTGACACATACACACTCTATCCGTGTTTCTATCTCTATCCATTCGTCTCTCTCTCTCCCTCTCCTTCTCTCTCTTTCTCATTTTAAACCAGCCATCCCTCTCTCTCTGCATATTTTAAAGCAATGGCCTTAGAAGCAAGCAACAAGCAAAGCTTCTTGGTCTGTTAACCAAAATAACAACGTCCACAAGAGTGAGGAAGAAGTGGGAGGATTTTAGGCTACAGGTTTCCAACTTCTTCCTTAAGCTTCGTGACGCGTCTAAGTTTTCAAACTTCTCTGCCTTTAGGCAAATATTGGAGAATTGATAACATCCAGACACTGCAATACTTCGAGGTATGTGGCTAACAAAACAGGTTGCAGGAAATTGTCAAAGACCATTAACTTGGAAGGAGATGGGAGAAACAGCAGAAAGTAAAGTTCCCCCCCCCCCCCGGCAGGGAAATAATGCCCTGCGTAAAAAACAAAGGAATATGGGTAATCCTCGACTTACAACCGTTCATTTAGTGACTGAAGTTATACAACGGCACTGAAAAAAGTGACTTATGACCTCGTCTCACACACGTGATCCTTGCAGACTTCCCTGCAAGTCACATAATGAAGCTTCGGACGCTGGCATGTACTTATGACGGTTCACAACACAGCGATTCACTTCGCAACAGTGGTGAGAAAGGTGGTAAAACTTGACTCACCCCGCCGTCTCGCTTCGGAACCAACGTTTAGGGCTCGACTCTCGACGTTAAATGGAGGACTAACTTCGGGTTTCCAAAGGCAAAAGATGGAAGCACGGAAAGGCAAGTGGCCCAAGAGAAAGCCAAAATTTAGAAAAACGCACAAGAATTCAACAGGAGGAAGCTCTCTTTTTTTGGGGGGGGGGGAAGAAGGGAAAATAAGAGGCATGGGGACCAAATACCTTAGAAGTTCTGGACAGGTGGAAATCATGGTCCAGCTAGAACCAGGAGCTGTCAGTCACAGCTCCACACCAGCCTTCTGCAACCGGTAGGAGTCTGGAGAGTTGCAGTTGAGAAAGTATTGGATCCAAGGAAAGTGTTTTCTTTCTCGGTGCCCTTGAGAATCTAATCTGGTGTCGTCGTCCCCCCCCCCACCGCCTTTTTGATCTGGTTCTCCTTTTGATCAGATTTCCTGGTCCCAGCCTCCAACTCCCTTCCCCATTTCGATTACAAAACCTTGCTAATCTGCGGGTAACCTTGGAGTTTCTGTTTGCACAGAGGTGGCAAGAACACCAGAGCGCCCGGTTCCTGCCTCCCAGGATTGCTTCGAGAACAACAGCCCTGAGAGGCAGGCCCGGGCTAAAGGCAACGCTCCTGGCCCAAACAAACCTGGTTGGGGATATAGGCCTGACCTTGCTTGGTTCTCCTTCTGTACAGCTAGTCCTCGACGTAGAACCACAATTTACCTCCTGATATTTACCGAGAACTTTGTGAAGTGAGTTTCGCCCCATTTTTATGACTTTCCTTGCCATGGTCGTAAAGAGAATCACCGCAGCTGTTAAGGGAAGCTGGCTTCCCTCATTGACTTTCCTTGTCAGAAGGGGACCCCAAGATCCCCGGAGACTACGGCCGTTGTAAATCTGAGTCGGTTGCTGACTGTCTCAATTATGACGAGGTTGGGGCCACGGTCGTAAGTGTGAAGAAAAAAAAAAAAAAGGTCACCAAGTCACTTTTTTCTTGCGTTGCTCCCAGTGGGCGTGGGTTGTGTTACTTTTATTCTCAGTGGGAAGGGGGGAGGGAAAACTGCACACTATCTTTGTTTGACTTCATCACAAGACGGGTGGCGTCAGATAAGAGGGAGCTCAAAAACAAGCCAAAGCTTTCTTCAGTAGGTTTTTTTTCCCCCTGAGTTAAAAGCATCGTGCCAATGCGGTTTGCAAACCATAGTTTACGACAGAGGATGTGGCAGGAAGGTGGCCAATGACAGGTTCTTCAATGGGGGGGACGGGGACAAAATCTCGGTGGAGCAGACTGGGTGAAACACCACAGGGTGTGTGTGTGTGTGTGTGTGTGTGTGTGTGTGTGTTGTCGTCTGATTTTTCTTCAAGGCTTATGCACAACTTGTTGACTTCTAGAAATCTCCCAAATTTCTCTCCTCCAAAGCCCAGAAGAAGGGATTGGATGTCAGCATCCACACTTCATGGTGGAGCATGGGCTTTCTGCCTCCCTTCCCTATTCCCTCCCTCCCTCTTTCCTCCTCTCCCCTTCCTTCCATCCATCCCATGTTCCCCTCTCCCTCTATCTTTGCTTCCTTCTCTCCTCGCCCTCCCTCTCTTCCTTCTCTCCTCCCCTTTCTTCCTCCTTCTCTCCCTTCTTCTCTATTCTTTCTTCCTCCTTTCCTTCTCTCTCCTCCCCTTCCTTGTCACTCCCTTTCCTTCCTTCTCTCCCTCTTCTTCCTTCTCTCTCTCTCTTTTCCTTTCTCCTGTCTCTTCCTTCTCTCTCCTTCCTTTCGTTTTCTCTCCCTCTTTCCTTTCTTCCTCCTCTTCTTCCTTCTTTCCCTTCTCCTTCCTTCTCTATTCTTCCTTCCTCCTTCTTTTCCTTCTCTCTCCTCCTCCCCTTCCTTCCTTGTCACTCCCTTTCCTTCCTTCTCTCTCTTTTTTCCTTCCTCCTGTCTCTTCCTTCTCTTTCTCCTTCCTCCTGTCTCTTCCTTCTCTTTCTCCTTCCTTTCCTTCTCTCCCCTCCCTCCCTCTAAGGGGGTCCTTTTTTTGGGGGGGGTAGCTGAGTGTGCAAACGGGAAGGTTTTTTCCACGCTTTCTTAATTCCTTGCAGGGAAAAGGAAGTGGACCAAGGAGGAAAGTCCAGCTGAGAAAGTCTGAGCAATGCAGGAGCTCAGAAATTAGTGAACAAAGAACAGAGCCCCTTGCTTGGGGGGGGGGGGGGGGGGAGCCAAAAAAATATTAAGGAAGGGGGTCATGCATTCCACTTATCGGGGGGGGTGGTGGTGGTGGGGGGGGGACAGAGAGAGCAGGGACCAGGGATCGATTCCTGTTCCTGGAAGATCAGAGAAACCACAGTCACTCACACCAAAGTAAAGTAACGTGGCTACAGAGGGAGGGAAAATGGGTTTATAATCCTATAAGAATTCAGAACAGGGGCGTCCAAACTTTGGCAACTTTTAAGACTTGTGGACTTTAACTCCCAGAACACCCCAGCCAAGCAGGATAAGGGTATAATATTATAAAATTCTTCAACCAGGGGTGCCCAGCCGTGGCAAGCCCAGATTTAGAATTTGTAAGTTTATTCTGTATTTTAAAAGGGTAGGAAAAAATGCCCTTTCTGTGGATAGAGGGGCAATGGGGGACAAAGGTTAGGGAGCCCCACATCCCTAAAAATCAGTGTTTTCTTTTTAACCTGTTTCTATAGGTTGCTGTTGGCGACCTATCTCACAAACTAGTCCTATCAGCCCAAGAAAGATACAGACTTATGACCGTAATTGGGCCCACGGTTAGAGTCGTAAGTCGTGCTGGTCGGTATATGGATCGCGGCTGATTTTGCAATCCTTTTGCTAGTGGTCATTAAGTGAACCACTGCGGTCGCTAAGCAAAAGCAGCAGGCGTTGAGCGAATCCATTGCCCACAATGGGTACCATTTGGCAGGAAGCTGGAAATCAATGTGTGTTTCCGGCCACAAAGTGTCACAAATCACGGCCATGTGACCACGAGATACCTGAAACAGGTGTGAGAGGCAGTTGCCAAGTGCCCCAAATGTAATGTAGCATGTGTGTGGGGGGGGGGGGGGGGGGAGAGAGGGGAGAGGGGGGGGGAGGGGGGGAGAGAGGGGGAGAGGGGGGGGGAGGGGGGAGAGAGAAGGAGGGGAAGAAAGGGGGAAGGGGGGGGGGAGAGAAACACACTTCAGATCCGGGTTGTAAGCAGCCCATGGAAAATCCAT
Source organism: Laticauda colubrina (assembly GCA_015471245.1). NCBI lineage: Eukaryota > Metazoa > Chordata > Lepidosauria > Squamata > Elapidae > Laticauda > Laticauda colubrina. The sequence goes on along the minus strand of BLBF01000055.1, from coordinate 1,901,171 downwards.
ATTAACAGTTGCTAAATGATGGTCCTAACTCAAGGATGACCAGTGTAAGTTCTGCAAAGAAATAATATTCTTGTTTAATGGCAGAAATGGATGGAAGAGAAGAGGACACCTAAGAGCTGGAATTTTTCAGAAACAGGGAAATTCACATTGTCCTCGACTTATAACAATTCATTTAGTGACCATTCAAAGCTACAGCAGCACTGAAAAAAAGCAACTTAGGACCGGTTTTCACACTTAATGACCGCTGCAGCCTCCTGTTGGTCACATGATCAAAATTCAAACACTCAGCTACTGGCTCGTACTTATGACAGGTCGCAACATCCTGGGGTCTTGCGACCTTCTGACGAGCCAGATTCACTTAACGAAACCGTGTTGCTAACTTTTAACAAGGGCTGCGATTCACTTAACCACCAGGGCAGGAAAAGTCGTAAAACGGGGCAAAACCCACTTAAAAAATGTCTCACTTAGCAAAAAAAAAAAAAAAAAAAAACCAACAGAAATTCTTGAGCTCAATTAGGGTCGTAAGCCGAGGATTTATGCACATATGCTATTATAGCAGTTCAACAAGCTGGGATTTCATTTCTGTAGATATGAACCTGGTTCCATGTGTGTTTAATGCAATCAGGAGCTGTTTGATGTGGCTTTATTGCCAATTTTCTCCTTGCAATCCAAAGCCAATCGAGAAAACTATACCCAGCTACCCATCACACCCAGTGTCAAACCGCACAATGCCAACACCGCAATGGAATATTGCAACTTTTTTGTTTTTTAAACTTTGGACGGATTTATTAAACATTTCCCACTAGCAAAAAAGAAAAAAAGAACGGCAAACTTTAGGACTTTCGACAGCCACGAGCCCAATCATTTACACTTAAACCAGTTTTTCAAGTTAAGTTTCAGGGGAAACAAGGAGTGGGAAAGAGAAAGATCTCTGTGTTTTTGCCAGTTTTTCAGGAAACCAAACTTTCACTTTCCGATGAAGAAAAAAAAAAAAAAGAACAATGGGGAAGCGGGGAAACCACACCGGAGGTTGAAAAATATGTATTTTTCCAGAATTTCTGCACTACGGAGAACACGCGCGTTTGAAAGAAGCTGAAGCTAACACATCATGCGCGTAAACACACACCCGAAGGTGGACAACACCTGACCGTCCGCCTTTTGAAAAGGATGATGTAAACAACAAACACGCCAACAAGCTAGAGGCACAATCCGACACTCGACAACATACTTGGGAGCCAAACCTCAATTCCACTATGATTAGGCGACGGCTGGCATAGGCTGTGCATTTTGCACAGATGCCAAGGTGTTTACTTGGCTTTAGATGAAAGGTGTGCTTCGCCATGGGTGGTGTGTGTGTGTGTGCGCGCGCGTGCGTCACTGGTGTTCTCTGAACTTGCTTTGTTTTCTTGAAGACGTTTCATGGCCCAGCTAGGTAATGTCATCAGTGCTAGAAAGGAGTGGGGTTTGCTCTCTGTTTATATAAGAGCCCCTTCTAGCACTGATGATGTTACCAGTTGGGTCATGAAATGTCTTCAAGAAAACCATCAAACTCAGAGAGCACCGAGGACTCCTCAGTCCTCCTCCTCTCCAGAAACCCTACGACCTTCTAGCACTGATGATGTTCCCTAGTTGGGTCATGAAACATCTGCAAGAAAGCCACCAAGCTCAGAGACCACCAAGGACCCCTCAAGTCCTCCTCCTCTGAACAAACCCTATTACCTTCTAGCACTGATGATGCTACCTACTTGGGTCATGAAATGTCTTCAAGAAATCACCAAGCTCATCAAGGACCCCACAGTTCTCCTCTCCACAAACCCTAGACCTTCTAGCACTGATGTTACCTAATTGGGTCATGAAACATCTGTAAGAAAACCACCAAGCTCAGAGACCACCAAGGACCCCCTCAGTCCTCCTCCTCTCAACAAATCCCCTGCCTTCTAGCACTGATGTTACCTAGTTGGGAGATGAAACACCTGCAAAAAACCCATCAAGCTCAAGAGAGCACCAAGGACCCTGAGCTACAAATATTCCCTTTTACCGCTTAACCTGTTTAACTTGAGGATCGACTCTCCCAGACACCCAGAAAGACAAACAGAACAAACAAAAGGCAGAACTTACACGGAGAGAAATCCTGAGGTTTGTTTTCTCCTCACCAGCTTCAAAAATAACACTGAGAGGGAAGCCCGGAGGAGTTCCACCTTTCTAAAGAAGAACTTAAATCATAGGGAAACTAAAACAGACTCTGGACAGGATGTCTGTCACAAGCTGTCATTTGAGGGAGATTTTTTTTTGGGACTCTGGAGTCCTTGTGACTGAGTTCAGATAGTACCTCCGGGCGATGCATTTTGTGGGATTCAAATGATTACATCACATGTTGTATCAACCGGGCACGTGTGTACACCCACAACTTCCGAAAAAAAGTTTTTAAGGGGGGGGTGACATCATGAAGAGGAGGAAACAATATATGTATTACCACTTTTTGTGCATCTCTATTTTTGTAAACAAAACAAAAAAGTATTTGTAGTTTCATTTAAAAAAAACAATATTGTAAGCCACCCTGTAAGAAGGGCAGCTGATAAATTTATTAAAATATGAATGAATAAACAAATAAATAAAAATGAGGCGGCTTTTTGGAACAAGATGCTGTGAAAGAAATAGCTTGCATTCATCCAGAATAAATAAACCAACTTACAAAGAAATCAAGCCATCAATACTTGAATGTAAGTTCATTTGTGGAGAAATCTTACAAGACTTACAACACATCAATTCTTGAATTTAAGTTCATTTGCAGAGAATTGGTTCATTGGCAGAGGAAGTCCAAGAAACAAGTTTTTTCCCCCTTCTATTTTAATTGTATGAATGATACAGGATGATCAGAACATACCCACAACTCAAAAAAAAAAGTTTTAGAGGGGTGACATCATAAAAGGGAAAGCAAAAATAAAATTTGTATTTTTGTAATATTTTATGTTATTTTATCTTCTTAAATATTGTAAGCCACTTAGAGTTACCCTGTGGCAAAACATTTAATAAATTAAATAATTTTATCTTTAGAGAAGGGATTGCTCTCATTCACCTGTATAAAAACTAACTTACAATCAATCAAACAATCAATAAAATAAGGCACCTCTTTGGAGAAGGGATTGCTCTCATTTACCTGTATAAATAAGTCAACTTACAAGTCAACCCAGCATTGTTTAAATTCAAGTAAGCAGCACATGAATTGCAAGGATTGGTTCCTTTGCAAAGGGAAGAAGCCAAGAAACAAAAGTTCTTCCCCCCACCTCCCAATTTTAATTGCAGGGATGATACACGATGAGCAGAACAAGAGAAGGGGAACAAATCATAACCACCCCAGGCTGCTGACTAAGGCTCACTTGCTTCCAAGTTCCTTAAACAGGCAATATAAAAGCAATGTAAGAAAAATCCTCCTTTTCAGACAGACACCCTACCTAGCATTTTTCCAAAGCAGCTGCAGCAACACACCTTTCTAAAAAAAGCCAATTTTAACACTTGAGATCTCTAAACTTGGCAACTTTTAAGACTTCAATTCCCACCATTGGCTGGAGAATTCTGGGACTTGAAGTCCACAAGTCTTAAAAGTTGCCAAGTTTGGGGACCCCTGCTTTTAAAAAGGAAAAAAAAAAGATGGGGTGGGGGGAGAAACCCAGGTGGAAGGGGTTTCTTTAAAAAAAATTCTCCTTGTTAACGAAAAGAAAAAAAACGAGAGAGAGAGAGAGAGAGAGAGAGAGAGAGAGAGAGAGAGAGAGAG
>BLBF01000055.1:1854057-1882714 GCA_015471245.1 Laticauda colubrina | reverse complement strand
AAAAGGAGCTGCTGATCCAGGTCTACAGAGGAACGATGGAGTCTGTCGTCTGCACCAGTCTGTCCGCCGTCTGGTTTGGTTCTGCAACCCAACAGGACAGACACAGACTCCAGAGGATAATTGGGACAGCAGAAGAAACAATGGCTACCAACCTGCCTTCCAAGGGGGACCTGCATCCTGCACGAGTCAAAAAAAGGGCTGTGAAAATATCTACAGACCCCTCACATCCCGGGCATAAACTGTTTCAGCTCCTACCCTCAAAAAGACATTATACAGAGCATTGTTGCACACCAGAACAACGAGACACAAGGACGGTTTTTTCCCCAACGCCATCACTCTGCGAAACAAATAATCCCCATAACACTGTCCAACTATTTACAAAGTCTGCACTACTATCACTATTCATCTTCTCATTACTTCTTATCACCCATCCCCTCCCACTTGTGACTGTATGACTGTAACTCTGTTGCTTGTATCCTTACTATTTATATTGACTGTTTCCTAAGTAGGATTTAATTGTTTATTGTACCCTATGACTATTATTAAGTGTTGTACCTTATGACTCTTGACAAATGTATCTTTTCTTTTATGTCCACTGAGAGCATTTGCACGAAGACAAATTCCTTGTGTGTCCAAGGAATTATGTCACACTTGGCCAATAAAGAATTCATTCATTCATTCATTCATTTCTGAGATTTACTTCCTGTGATCTGAAGCCAGCTAAGCAAAAATCCAAGACCAGGAAAGCAGAAACCTCTTCTTAGAAAATGAAATTTTTGAACGCTTGGATAAAATCATCAGTGGCCAGATGATTCAATAATAATGGAGAACTGACTTTCTAAGAAATAGACTGTGCTCTAAAATAACAACAACAAAAACTTTTAGGTTTTCGTCATGTAACTTCTCAGAAGCACTGTGTCTCCTTTTCAAGGTTTATTTTCTTACAAAATCTTGAAAGAAGTAGAAGCAATATAATATTAAAACACACACACAATTGAAGTCCCCCATATTTTCCAAAATCAGATAGAAGGCTGTCCCTGACCTAAATCCCTCTTAAGTACCAAGGGCTCAGTGGATTCAAATCTCACAATATTTACTTTTTCGAATATTGCCAAGGATATGCAGCCTTACGTGCAGGGAAAAGCTGAGGGCTGTACACAGATAACTGAAGAGTAGAGTTGGGAGGGGTCTTGGAGGTCTTCTAGTCCAACCCCCTGCTCAGGCAGGAGACCCTATACTATTCCAGACAAATGGTTGTCCAATCTCTTTTTAAAAACTTCCGGTAATGGAACATCCACAACTTCTAGTGGCAAGCTGTTCCACTGGTTGATTGATGTCACTGTTAGCAAATGTCTCCTTAATTCCAGGTCGCTTCCCTCCTTGATGAGTTTTGATCCTATTTCTTGCCCTACTTTGAAGAATAGCTTGACTCCCTCTTCTTTGGGGCAGCCCCTCAAATATTGGAAGACTGTCATTGTGTCGCCCTAGTCTTTCTTTTCATTCAAGTAGACGTATCCAACTCCTGCAACTGTTCTTTGTATGTTTTAGCCTCCCCTAATCCTCTTTGTTGCTCTTCTCTGTCCTCTTTCCAGAGTAGAGGTCTCCAAACTTGGCAACTTTAAGATTTGTGGACTTCAGCTCCCAGAAATCTCCAGCCCACAAGTCTTAAAGTTGCCAAGTTTGGGGACTCCTGTTCCAGAGTCTCAACATCTTTTTTTTTTTTCACACAAGGGCTGCTGAGGAAAACTGTGATGGGGGTGTGTGTGTGTGTGTGTGTACATGTGCCATTCTTTCCCTATGCAGTATAAATACAAATTCGGAACCCCTATTGAAGGGTTATATAGCTGGTCTTTTGACTTGGGAGCAAAATTAGAACTGGAACTTCTGTCGCTAAGTGATATGGTCATTAAGTGAGGTGACAAATGATTGTGCCTGATTTTATGACCTTTTTCTGTTTTGCCAGTTTGCTTTGCTTGTCAGACCCCAGCTAGGAAGGTTGCAAATGGTGAGAATGCAAGGATGCTACAACTGTTGTACACGCATGTTGGTTGCCAGGGACCCTGGAATCACGATCCCATGACCGTGGGGATGTTGTGACCATTATAAGGGCAAGGACCTGGCTGTAAGTCACATTTTTCAGCACCGCTGTAACTTCAAATGGCTGTTAAAGGAATGGTTCTAAGTAAAGAACTACCTGCCCTAAAGAGAGCTAGTTTGGTGTGGTGAAGGCATCAGGCTAGAAACCTGAGTTAGAAACTTAATTCTGCCTTGGGCACAAAAACACCTGAGCCAGTCACTTTCTCTCAGCCCAGGAACAGAGGCAATGGCAAATCACTTCTGAAAAACCTTGCCAAGAAAACTGCACACATATATACCTACATACAAATATCCTCACACTAATCTTACAAAAACATTTCATACAAAAAGGTTGATGGCAACCTAACTTGGGTTCTATATTTATGACATATCTGGGAGGATTTCATTGTGAAGCCTGTCTGGCGGGGCACAGGTGCTCTTCGCCTTACAACTATTCTTAACCGCTGTGGCAAGAAAGTGGTCGTAAAAAGGAGCAAAGCTCCCTCAAAAATGTCCTGCTTAGCAATGGAAATACTGGGCTCAGTCATGGTCATAAGACAAGGTCTAAACTCTAGAAAGCTTTGAGTTTATCTCGAGACCACAGGTGGGCAACTGTGGGCCCATATATGACTTGTGGACTTCAACTCCCAGAATTCCTGAGCCTTGGGGTGACATGATAGTAATATTCCAGTATTTGAGGGGCTGCCCCAAAGGAAATAAAGGGGGGGGGGGGGCAACCAATTTCCCCCCCCCCCAAAAAAAAAGGGAGGGGGGGGGGGGGGAGGAGGAGGAGGAGGAGGAGGAGGAGGAGGAGGACGACGACGACGCAGGACAAGAAACAATGGTTGAAAACTAACTAAGAAGAGAAGCAACCTGGAATTAAGAAGAAACGTCCTGACAATGAGGACAATTAACCAGTGGAATTGCTTGCCATCAGAAATTGTGGGTGTTCCATCACTGGGGGTTTTTAAGAAGAGATTGGACAGCCATTTACCCAGGATAATATAAAGTCTCCTGCTTGGGCAGAGGGGGCTGGACTAGAAGACCTCCAAGGTCCCTTCCAGCTCTATTCTACTTATTCTAGTTCAGTTTGCCATTAGATGTCAACTCGAGATTGTGAAGATAGATGAAAAGAATTCTGGCTTTTCTCGTGTCTGGTGAGCAAGATGAAAACAAGTTGGGCTCAACGAAGGCAGGATATTCAGGCTAAAACGTTTTAATTACCTTCAGATCGAAGCTACAAATACTGACTGCGTCGTCGTCTTTCTCCCTCCGCTTCCTTTTCTGCAAGAACAGGAGAAGAAAAAAAAACAGCTGTTATGCAAGACACTTTGGAATCTACGGACAGGATCTGATTTGCTAAATGTACCATTTTGTTGTAAAATGAAAAACCAACCTCAAAACTCTTTTTTTAAAAAAGATAGCTATAAAGCAGCAGGATTACTGTCATCATCGCCATGAATGTCATTCTGACTTGACATGTAAATGATAGGTTTCAAAACCTCCTTTTACTTGTATAAGTGATGAAAAGGGTTTATGAAAAAAAGGAAGGAAGAAAACGAAAGGCAAGAGGCATATGTTAATATAACCCTGACACCTGGAATTATTTGAAAAATGTACTTAATGCAATAAGATACCTTGCTGGGGCTCCTGAACTCACAATTATGTTTATTAATATTATAAAAGAAAAAAAGATTTTGTTTCCGTGAATTATTGTGGGGGTGGGATTGTAACCCTCTCTTGCTGTTAGTTCTTACACAGCAACAAAACTTATAATTAACTTTTCATCTTATTGCTTCTTGCAAGTGAAGCTTCCCTCCCGGAGAGCAAGTTTTCATTGTCCAGAAGGATATAATTTTCTGTCCTCCCTTCCTGGATAAAGCTCTTATTATACAAAGACTTCTTATTTATTTATTTGCATTCCGCCTTTATTGTTTTTTACAAATAACTCAAAGCGGGGAACGTATCTAACGCAACTTCTCCTCCTCCATTTTCCACATAACAACCATCCTGTGAGGTAGGCTGGGCTGAGGCGGGGAGGGAGGTAGGGAGGGATAGAGAGAAGGAGAGACTTCCTAAAACTCTATGCAAGGTATCTGTACTGCTGCACAGGTAGTCCTTGACTTACAATCATAACTGAGCTTTAGAATTTCTGTTGTTAAGTGAGTTTTGTTTTAAAAAAGTAATGCAACTGTATAATGTTGGCTACCCCGCTTTGATCCTGTGGTTAAAGAAATTATTCTTAAGGGCAGTGATCATAATTTATTGCCATATCTGAAAAAAAGAAGAAATTATTCTTTTTTTTCTTCTTTTCAGAGGTTTTTAAGAAAAAAAAAAAAAGGACAACCATTTTGGGCTCCAGTAAGGGGGTTGGACTAGAAGACCTCCAAGTTCCCTTTCCAGCTCTACTATTCAGAATCTTTCCCATCCTCTCCTGTTTGTCAGGAAGAAGAAGCAAGGAAAGCACAGAAAAAAAAAATACAGGTAGTCCTTGACTTACAACAGTTCACTTAATGGCTGTTCGAAGTTACAACGGCACTGGAAAAAGTAATTTAGGACCATTTTTCACACTTACGACCATTGCAGCATCCCGACAGTGATGTGATTTACATTCAGATGCTTGGTGGCTGACTCACATTTGCAGGGTCCCCAGGGGTCACATGACCCCATTTGGCAATCTTTTGATAAAGTCCATGGAGAAGCCTTAACAACCATGTGACTCACTTAATAACTGCAGTGATTCACTAATGAACGTGGTGAGAAAACTCGTAACAGGGGGCCAAATTCACTTAACAAATTTCTCACTTAGCAGCATGATTGCTTACCTACGACATCACTAAGTGTTCTACCTTAGGATTCTTGATGAATGTATTTTATTTATTTTTTCTTTATGTACACTGAGAGTTTATGCACCAAAGACAAATTCCTTGTGTGTCCAATCACACTTGGCCAAAAATAAAATTCTATTCTACTCCACTCCACTCCATTTATTTTCTATTCTATTCTCAATATTCTAATCTATTCTAGTTTTATTTCTATTCTCATTCTATTCTATTCCATTCTATTCTCCATTCCACATTCTATTCTATTTATTCTATTCTACCCTACTGTTGTTTTATTCATATTGTACTGTTTTATACCTATTCTATTCTAAACCTATTTTGTATTCTATTCTTGTCTTTTTCCTATTCTATTCTGTTCTATTCCTATTCTATATTGTGTTCTATATTCTATTTTTTTCTATATTCTATTCTATTTTATATTCTATGTTCTGCTCTGTTCTATTCTATATTCTATTCTGTTCTATTCTATTTTATATTCTATATTCTGTTCTGTTCTATATTCTATTTATATTCTATATTCTGTTCTATTCTATTCTATATTCTGTTCCATTTTATTCTAATTCTATTCTATTCTAAATCTATTCTATTTTATTATATTCCCTATTCTATTCTATTCTAAATCTATTCTATTATTACGGGCTCCATTATGGTTCTAAGTTGAGGAATACCTGTACAGAAAAAAATGGACAAGTGGAAGATGAGAGAGAGAGAGAGGGAGGGAGAGAGGGAGAGAGAGAGAGAGAGAAAGAGAAAGAGAGAGAGAGAGAGGGAGAGATGGGTCTCTTAAACATTTTAAAATATGTATATTCAGTCTTCTAGCTATTTTTCCACCGTAGGCGACTATATACTGCATTATATAAAATCCCTGCCATTCAGTTTTTCCTCTCCGATTACAACGAGCTCTACCCTGTTCCAATTCCAGACTTGAAAGGAAGTTCAAAAGTTTGTTCTGTAAGACCGGCTAGACTTGTTTCATGGGGCTTGCCTCGACAGGACTCTTTAATTCTTTTCGGCACGGTTGAGGTTCCTACAAACAACCAAACCCCAGACGGCAAAGCCAGCTGGCTCTCCTCGGCTAAATCGGAGGCAGAAAATGAGAAAACCATTGACACACGAAGGAACAAGAGGCCCATCCATCCAATTCTCCCAAGATCCGCTTGCCTGGAAAAATGTATTTAATTTGGAATACAGTCTGTGAGAAACTTGGGGGGGGGGGGGGGGGAAAAAAACGCTGTTGGTTTTTGGGGGCTGAGAAAAAGTGAAGAAAAGCCCTAACTTTATTATCGGGGGGGGGGGAGGAATACAGATTTTTTTTCTTCTTTTCTTTCTTTCTTTCTTTCTTTCTTTCTTTCTTTCTTTCTTTCTTTCTTTCTTTCTTTCTTTCTTTCTTTCTTTCTTTCTCTAAAATGGCTCTCCACAAGGATGAGACAAGCTAGTATCTTCTAAAAAAAAACCATGGAGATGTCTTTGGCAGAAGTTCAGAGTGGTTGCTTATTTTATTTTATTTTATTTTTTTACTTCAAGGGCCATTATTATTTCTGACAATATATCTGTCATTCCTCTTTTTTTAAAAAAAAAGACCCTTTGAAATCACAGGCGTTATTAATGAATCGATGCTTTTCTGGCCCACCCACTCAGGCAGCTTCTGGGTGGTTTGCGATGAATCTGGAGATCACAATTAAAATAGTTACAGAATGCAACAGCGCCAACAAAAACAGGGGCAGGAGGGACAATGAGGCGTAACAGTCAGGAGAACGTATCCAGGAAGGTCCTCGACATATGGCCACAATTTGGCCAAAACATTCTGTTGCTAAGCGAGACACTGGCTAAGTCAATTTGGCCCCGTTTCACCCCCTTTCTGGATGTTAAAGTGAATCGCTGCAGGTCGTTAAAGTTAGTCACATGCTTGGGAAGTCAATCTGGCTTCCCCATGGGCAGAAGGTCGCAAAAGGGGATCATGGGATCCCGGGACGTTGCAACTGTCATAAATACGAGCATCCAAATTTTGATCATGTCACCGTGGGGGATGCTGCAATGGTCGTAAGTCTGAAAAATGGTCCTAAGTCTCTTTTTTGAGTGCCGTCATTAATGTCGAACAGTCACTAAATGAATGGTTGTAAGTCCAGGACTACTGTAGTGGGGATAAGACAGGCAGAGCATTCACATGTGTCTTATTGTGTCTGGGGGTCAATGCCTGGGGTGAGTGGCTCTCGGAGGCGCCCCGGGATGGGGAGCAGGAGTACAGTTTTCCTTGCAATCCACAGCTCCCTCTAGGCTGCCTCCTCCTCGCCATCCAAGTGGCAGGCAGTTTCATGAGTCAAGCATGGAGGAGTGATGGCTGATGCTCCTTGTCAGCTTCTGGCAAGCAAAGTCATTGGGGAAGCTGGAAGGAAGTCAAAAGCCAGCTGAGAGCAAAAACAACTTTTGACTTCTTACCAGCTTCCCCAATGACTTTGCTGGCCGGAAAGTCATTGGAGAAGCTGGCAGGAAGTCAAAAGTTGCTCTCATTCCCAACTGGCTGGCAGTGTCAGGTGTGAAAGATCAGGTCCACCTGTCATGTCCCTGTCAGAATCTGATTCTGAGGGGGAGGCTGAGCAGCTGACAGGGAGCGGGAGTATGGCTCCGGTGGCTGTGGAAGAAACTGGTGAAGGCCAAAGTCCGGCTGGGCAGAGCAAGGGAGAGGTAGAGCAAGGCAGAGGGAATTCAGAGGAAGACCCAGCCCCACCCCCTCTTCATCCTAGGGCACGCAGGGAGGAACAGAGAAGGGAGCAAAGTGAGTTGCATGGCTTATGGGGGAGGAAAGGGCCCTCATTCCCTTCATTTGCTGCAGCTGGGAACAGTGTTTAAAAAGGGAGATTACGCACAGCAACTTGTTGGAAGCAAATTGTGAGTTATCTTTTATTGTTGAGGCTTATCTGGCGTCTTCCCAACTGTGTGTTTTGTTGGCCTTTGAAGTCTGCAATTCCTTATCCTGCCCTGTCCAGTAAATTGCTGCAGTGTGGTTTGTGTGGATTTTTATTTACAGTTTATATGTATTTTGTTTTTGGACTGAATTTCCTCCATTTAAAAGACTGTTTGGGGGAGAGTTTTTTTTCTCCAGCCAAAGATAACTGGACATTGGGGGCAAAGATGGAGGTATTAAAGGGACTTTTCTTACTTATGTGACTGTGTTGCCTTTGTGCCATGCCCTGGGTCATCACACCACCCGTGAAAGTCCAATTAAACTGATTTATTGCCAAACAGCCTATACACAGGAATATTCTCAAGTAACGGGCAGCACCTGCTTGGAATTAGAAAAGGGTCAGAGGAATTCAAGGGTAGTTGGACTTAGTCTACTTGTTGCTAGGTAGGAATTCTAGGCTGGTCCCTCTTTTAATTCCGCCTCCAGGTTCTGTCACTCTTTCTTTTTCCTAAAGATGGCAAAGCACAATGGGGGAGCCACAATTGGCTGCTTGGAAACCAAGGTTGACATTTGAAATCCCTTAATGATGTAGGAGGTTAGGGATGAAGGAGGGAACGACCCTGATGCTTTCTGTTGAAGTAGGACTGTGGAGGGAGTGGGACTGGGAGGGAAGCATGCCAGCGGTTGACAGGTGAGCTCTCTTCCACCCTGGAGAGAGGAGGCCCTTGGGAGAATGCTGGGATGGGCTGCAGGGTTTTTTCCTTATGGTCCATGTCTTCCTTTGTCTCCTGCCCTTAGCAAAGTGATGGCAGGGAGGAGGAAGCAAAAGAGAAGGAATGATTTCCGAGCTCCTGCTAGCCTCCCACAAGCAACGCCAGTGGGGAAGCCAGCAGGAAATCAGATATTTACAACTCCCACTGCTTTTCTGTCCATCTGTGGTCATTCTGTTTCGGTAACTTAATATTTCTGGAAGGATGACCCCATGAGTCCTGAGTTGTCTAGTGCCCATCATATTGAAAAATACATTTTAGAGTTTATCCCACACAAATGCTTTGACCTTCTATTCACCTTTTCTACTGAAACGAGCTTAAAATAGCTCCTTTTACCATATGCCCTAGTAGTAGAATGAAGTCCAGGCTGAGATTAAGAGTAAACAGAACAGTTCCCAAGAAAAGTTCTTAAAAGAGTACAGAAACAGACTAATTACAAGAATTATTAATTCCTTTATATATATATAGATACCGAAAAGGAATTTCTCTATTTAGAAATGCATGTCAAGAGCAGAAGCTGCTTGGCATGACGGGGTTTCCAGTTAACCAAGCAATTCTATTCTCCTCATCCTAAATTTAATTTGCTTTTTTTACAGTGTGTAGAGATTCGTCCCCAGTCCTTAATGAAGTCAAGGTCTGTTGCACTTGCTTTAGCCGTTCCATCATGAGGCATAGGCCATAGTTTATACTGTCCCACACACCCAAGACCATAGAGGCCAGAGAAAAAGGAGTGGGACTGGATCCTGTCTCCACCATCTGAGAAGGTGCGTCTTAGGTAAGATCAACACCCCTTCTCCAGAGTGGTGTAGACAGGATCCAGGCATGGGACATACCAAAGAAAATGTCCTATGGGCAGGTTTCTGGCCACTACTTTGAGTTTCCAGCAGACCCTTCTGTAATACCCTGCGTCCCAAAGCCACAACAGCGGAAGCAAAGACAATAGTGTCTAATGAAAGGTGAATTTCTCGACATATTTCTTCCACTGAAGCCTGTGTCGTCCAAGCCGCTGTTGTGGCAGCGCTATGGGTAGAGTGAGCCATGAGCCATGTTGGACCCGGTAATCCTTGTTCTGTGTAAGCTATGGCAACGGTTGTTCTAATCCACCTGCCTAAGGAAGAAGAATATACTTTCTGACCCAAGGAATTCTGATGAAAGGATATAAACCTAGCCACCGTCTTTTGAAAAGTAGCTGTTCTCTTCAGATATATGTGACGTAGGGCTCGCCTACGTAGGGCTCGTCTGACCTGATATAAGGCTCGCCTTACGACTGACCTGTGCCAGTCTCTCTCTAGGCTGAGATGGATTTGAACAAAAATTTGGCAAAATGAGTTCTTGTCCAGGGCACCCTTTGTCCAGGGCACCTTTTGTCCAGGGCTGGAGAGGTCCACCAAAGATGATAACACTTTTGGTGGTAATCTCACTCATATGGGCGAGGTCCTCTTCTTTGCCTTCTGATACAGAAGCAAGAACCACTGTTAATTCCCATGAGTGCATATGTGCCCATGGTACAATATCAATGCACTATATCATCTTGCCCATCAGTTGAGACATTTGGGCTGGGGAGGCCATCCCGGTGGAACGGAAATGATCAGCTAACATTTGTAAATCCTCCCGTCGTTGCTGGGAGAGAAAAACCACTTTGTCCTTTTGGCTATTATCACCCCTAGGTGCAATAGACGTGTTGTGGCTCAAAAACGGTATTTTTCCTGGTTAACTAAGAACCCATGGATCCCTAAGGCCTGCAACATGGTCTTCAAGTCATGAAAGGCCTGATCTTGAGAGAACGACTGAATAAGGATATCATCCAGGTAGGCTAATATCTGGATTGGTACAGTTCTGAGGTGAGCTGTCAAGGAAGCCAGGATCTTGGTAAAGGTCCTGGGAGCCGATGCCAAGCCAAACGGGAGTGCTCTATATTGAAGGTATCTGCCCACGTAGCAAAACCTCAGATTCTGACAATGGCCAGGTAGGATGGGAATATGCAAGTACGAGATCTATTGATGTGAAATAGTCCCCATTTCTCAAGCTCTTTAAAATGGATTGAAGCGGGTGCATCTTGAACCTGCGATAAATAATGAGTTTAGTCTTTTGAGGTTCAGAATAGCCCTCCAGCCCGCCGAAGCTTTTGGAACCACAAACAGCATCGAAAAGAAAACGTAGCCCTATTGTTCCTCCGGAACCACTTCCACAGCTTGAATAGCCAGGAGGTGTTGAATTGCCTCCTCCATCAGTTTTCGTCTGGAGGTGTTTGTCGACAAGGGACAGCGGATGAAAAACCTCAGGGGGAAGGGATCGGAATTCTAGTCCCAATCTCGTTGTCTGTCTAAAGCTCCTGTCACACTGCACCAGCGGATGGAAAGAGGATGTAAAACGGAGAAAAACACTTGCCATCCGTTGGTTAACGCGATGCTTCCGTTCTGTACTCACTGCCTCCGTTTTGCTTCCTCTCTATCCGTCCAGCATCCGTCTATTGACATTTCATCCGCTCAGGTTTTGAGCTGCTCAAAACTTTTGAGCGGAAAATGTATCCAATGTATCCGTTCTGCATCCACTAGGCATAGGGGGGACATCCGTTCTGCATCCATTACGCATCTGCTATATCCGCTAGGCATCCACTGCGCATCCGCGCAACTCAAATCCGTTCCAGCGGTAAACGGATGCAGGGAGGAAGCGGAACGGACGCGCAGCGTTAGTAGCACGGACGGAGAAAGGATGAACGTGGATGCAACTACGCATCCACGTCATCTGCTACGCATCCGCTCTGCATCCTCTACGCATCCGCTCTGCATCCTCTACGCATCCGCTTCCATCCGCTAGGCTTCCGTTCCACATCCGCTTTCCATCCGCTCTGCGTCCTTCCCCCGTCCGTTCCTTTCCGTGTTATCTGCTCTGCTTATGCAAATTTTTGCCCCTTTTGAGAGCGGATAACAACGGATGGAACATTTTTCTCGTCCGCTGTGTCCTTTTTACAAACGTTTTGCATCCGTTGGGCAGTGTGACAGGACCTTAACTGTTGTAGTTAGCCGGCAGCAGGTGTGGACAGCTGAGGAGAGTGAGGACCCAGGACCATGAGTGAGGGGCCAGGACCATGAGGTCTGCTGCCTTCAGAGATTATGGGGGCTGGCAGTAGCAATGAGGAGGTTCTTGAGGATCCTGTGCCAAGTGTAGGTGCGCACAGGGTTGCTCGTAGGAGAGAGCAGCTGCAGCAGCACAGGTGACTCAGGAGTAAGGCTGCAAGGTAATGGCCCCTCCCTCAAGAAGATAAAAGTCAGCTGTGAATCGGAGGTTCTTTGCAGGAAGCAAAGACATTTTGAAACTCAGCCTCGTGGACATTGCAGTATCTTAAATTGGTTTTTGAAGACTCTTGTGTTGTGAAATATTTCTTATCTGTGATTCTTGGCAGCCTCGCACAGTTTTAGCAAGGCTTGTGTTTATTAAAGTTAATTAGTTTGCAGCAGCCTTTTAACCGGGGATTCATAAGAATCATTAAAAGGTTTCTGTTCCCTTTGGTTTATGTTTGTTTTATTGGAAAAGGGTTTGGGTCAGAACACTAACCCAGACGCATCAGAAATTGTTTGCTCCCATTGGTCTATGAAAAAACAGAGTCTGCCACCCACAGGAGCCACGGATTGTTCATTCGTATTTCTGAAAAGGCCTGTTGGTGGGCCCTCAAAATGGCCGTTTGCCCTGTGGTTTAGATCTTGCCTTGTAATGGCTGACTTGTGAAGTCTGGGTGGTGTCTTGTCTCTGACCAAAGCTCCCTTGGTCAGGCTGGGCTGTTGATCTGTAGAATGGAACACGAAAGGAACGACGATCGTACAGTGATAATCTGGTTTCTCCCTTCTTCGACACAGAAGGCATGATCTTTTACCACTCTTCGGTATAAATTGAAGATACTAGGCCAAGGCGAGGGAGGTTCATCTGTACTATTGGTGACTGTAATTGGCTTTAAAACCAGCCAAACCCAGGAGATAATATAAAAATCCTGGCAACTCTTCTAGAGGAAGCAGGCTGCCTGGCCAACAGATCACCAGCTGGTATTGAATTTCAGGTGTCACTAAATGAAGGAGAAAGTGTGCAAATGTTGCACACTACGGCTGAACCTCAGTTGAAAAACAGCAGACAGGAAATCCCAAGGCTCTTCCAAAATTAGTGGCTAGCTGACTATCCTGAAGTTCATCGGACAGGCTGATGCTTTGAATTGTTTTGACGATGTAAATATAGGACAATAACAGGGCTAATCTGAATTCTCTTAGCCATCGATCGCTTTTCAAAATGTCTGAGTTTTTCTCCTCCAAAATGGCACTCCCACCAAAATTAACTGCTCCTTGGACAAGCCTTGAATGCAGGGAACTGTCACGGAGATCAGCTGCTCTGAATAAGGCAACACTCCCTTTTTGGAGGGGCAGGCTACCTATCAGGTGCCCCCAGTACCTTCCCCCCTTCCCCTTCCTCTCTCAGTAGAAATCCTCAAGGAAAACCGTCGCTTGACAGGCGCGAGACGCTTCCCTCGCCTGCAGCCGTTCCGAGGGCCTCTCTCTCTCTCTCTCTCCCTCCCTCCCTCCCTTCCTCCCTCTCTCTCTCTCTCTCTCTCTCCCTTTCTCTCTAAGGAAGCACGAAGGCAAACTATAGCCTCTCGTGCCTGTAGGACTGTTGGTGGGTATTTTACCCAAGATATCTGAATCTGGCACCGTCCCTCCGTTTGTGAAAGAAAGCAGAGGAGCAATCGAGCAGCAACCTATTTCAGCTAAGACTGAGTAGAAGAACTGGGGAGATGGTGGCCCAAAAGGGGGGGGGGTCTTCCATTTTTCTATTCAGTGGGGGAAGTTAGCACCCACCAAGGAAATTGAGATATCCTGGGGAACATTAAAAAGGCAGAATATTTCCCCTAAAAAGAAAAGTAGAAACTCAGAAGCAGAAACTCACCTCAGAGAGGCAGAAACTCAGCCCCCCTTCCCCCACCCCTTGCTAATGGGCTACTAAGGCCTAGGCCAGAATATTCTACATAACAAAGGCCTCTGCCCATCTCACCACCTGGCCTGGGAAGATTATATCAGCCAACGCTTAGATGAAGCCATGTGGTCCAGACAAAATTAACAAAGTTAGCTAAGACCTCCCGCCCCTGGGAGTCTGACAGCCAATGGGATACATTTCTTGCACAGGTACAGAAAACACTAAGATGGGGCCTAATCGAAGGCATATAACTAAGGGTCTCTCAGCATCTTGGCCCTCTCTTTTTCTTTTCTTTCATCTTGAAGCGTGTGATTGTCTTTTTCACTTTGGAGCTCCAAGCCATGTGGTCCTGTCCACCATTACAAATGCATCTTTCCAAACAGCCTCCATGTTTCCAGTGTTTTGTCCTCCACTTGGAACTGAACCCAGAAGGATAATTCTTCCAACATCAGTCTATAGCCAAACAGAGCTGAATATATCCCATGCCTGGATCCTGTCGACACCATTCTGGGGAACCATTTGTAGCACAAACATGATTCGATGGGCAAGGAAAATGAATGAAGGAGAGTATCAATTTACTTTGACTTACCAAACTAAAGTCCCACTGTGATCCAGGAGTCAGAAATGTGAACGAACTTCCTCGCCGCAAAGGATACCTGCGGGCAGAAAAGGGGTTTCCCCCCGTTTATTTACATATTGTTGATGCAAGAAGGATATTATACACACACACACACAATTTCAAAAAACAGAAAGAGAAAGTACATCAAAAGTGCTGGGTTGGCTTTGGAGTTGTTTGGAAGAAAAGGAAGAATCCGTTTTACACCTTAGGACACCAAGGTTATTCCCTAATTGGAAGGTATTGGAGAGATCTGGCCCAGAGAATAGCCACGAGTCAGACATGACTTAATGGATATCATCATCATCATCATGAGGATGGATTTGATTTAAAACAAGTCGATTTAAATCACAGTTTAAATCATGGTTTAAATCCCTTGTAAAAAGGCTTGCTTTAAATCAACGCAATTTAAATTTAAATTTTTGAAGAGCAGCTGTCATCTCTGTCCAGCAGCGGCTCCTCCTCTGACCCGCTGTTGACTCACCGACCGTCCCACTCACTTTAATGGGACGGCCGGTGATCTGGCTGGGACCCAGCAAGGTGAGGGATGTGGTGGGCCGCAGGTGAGTGGATGCCCGCTAACAGGCGCTGCCAGGATGGATCTGAAATGACAGGCACTCTTTGATATATTTATAAGCAGTCCAAAAGAGGGCTGTGAAAATATCTACACACCCCTCACACAAACTGTTTCAATTCCTTCCCTCAAAACGACGCTATAGAGCCCTGAGCACCAGAACAACTAGACACAAGGACAGGTTTTTCCAAAATGCTATCACTCTTCTAAACAAATAATTCCCTCAACACTGTCCACTATTTACAAAGCCTGCACTACTATTATTAGTCTTCTCATCACTCCTTATCATCCATCCTCTCCCACTTGTGACTGTAGGACTGTAAAACTTTGTCACTTGTATCCTTACTATTTATATTGACTGTTTCCTAATATGATTTGATTGTTAATTGTACTTTATGACTATTATTAAGAGTTGTACCTGATGATTCTTGACTCTTGACAAATGTATCTTTTCTTTTATGTGCATTGGGCGCATTTGCACCAAAGACAAATTCCTTGTGTGTCCAATCACACTTGGCCAATAAAGCTATTCTATTCTATTCTATTCTATTTTATTCTATTCTATTCTAATTGTTCCCTATGACTATTATAAAGTGTTGTAACTGATGATTCTTGACTCCTGATGGATGTCTCTTTTCTTTTATGGACACTGAGAGCATTTGCCCCAAGACAAATTCCTTGTGTGTCCAATCACACTTGTACAATAAAGAATTCTGTTCTATTCTATTCTATTCTATTCTATTCTATTCTATTCTATTCTATTCTTAGGTTTCACTTTTCATTTTTACTGCTCGCCTTTCCTCCTCACCCTTAGAGCCTGGTGGTACAGATGCATTTCTCTCCAAACAGTCATAGACTTTGTAGTGTACATAGATTTGCAAAACAATGGGATGAAAAAATATTCCTGAACTTTGTTTTATGATTTATCATCTCATGGTTACTATGAAATTGTGTGAACAGATCCATGCAGGGCACTTGATCTTAGCTTGCAGAGCTTGGATTTGTTGAATGTGTTCAACAAAAATGTAAATATTCCAGCATATACAGCCTCCTGCTACACAACTGAGCTCCATTTCATGCTAAGTAAACTAAATTATTAATGTATCTTAAATAGAAAACTATCTTTAGATAGATTTTTTTTACTCCAAAAGCATTTTATTAAAATAAATTTGAAAAAAAGATTTTAAAAATCTGATTTAAATAAAAAAGATCCAATTTTTTTTAAAAAAAAATCATCAATTTTTATCCATCATCGTGTCCAAAGCACAGCAGGGAAGATACTTCTATACATCTTCACAGGTACCAATGGTTACACCAGGAGAGTTCTGGGTACAATTCAAGGGGCTAGTGTGGTCATTTGTAAACCCTTCATGAAATTGGACGTGGCTATTTGCAGGGAGAGTCAAGGCTGTGGTTTTCCCACTTGCAACGTATGGCTGAGAAAGTTGGACCATGAGGAAGGCTGAGCGCCAAAGAATGGGGGCCTTTGGACTCTGGTGCTGGAGGGGGAGATTCCTGCGAGTCCCTTGGCCAAGCAAACCGATCCAACCGGTCAGTCCTAGAGGAGATCAACCCTGACTGCTCTTTAGAAGGCCAGATCCTGAAGATGAAACCCAAATACTTTGGCCACCTAATGAGAAGGAAGGACTCGCTGGAGAAGAGCCTAATGCTGGGAACGATGGAGGGCAAAAGAAGGGGATGGCAGAGAAGGAGGGGGCTGGAGGGAGTCACTGAGCTTAAATGGACTCCAGAATATAGTAGAGGACAGGAAGGCCTGGAGGAACATTGTCCGTGGGGTCGCGATGGGTTGGACACAACTTCACAACTAACATTTGCAGGGATACTTCATCCCAATGGTTTCCATCCATCTAATAACATCTAACAGGATGAGCAGCACAATCTGAGCTCCGCTGATTCAACAATATCTTGTTGTGGCACAAAGAAGGTGTGTCGGCCCCGTGGCCACGATCCTACTTGTAGTTCAGGAAGGAACAAGACTTCATCCTTCCAGCAGGCTCTGTGTAAAGCTTTTGTGTGGTCCCACTTAAGTGCCAGCAATGGTGGGAGGCATCTAATTTATTCCTCCCAGAAGCTTTTAAAATGGTTTCCAATTCTCTGCAGGCTGCCTGGAGTCTTCATGGATGATGAGTGGGTGGTGTTAAACATCAAATAATTTAAACAGGTAAATTAAGGCTGACGATTCCACCTGCCTTAATAATTAAGGTGGCTGCTTTAAAAGTACTTCAAATGACTTTAAAGTACACCTACAAAGTGCCTGAAATTTATCATGCATCGCCACCACTCCCTGGAAGGCTTGATTCAGACAGTCCTCAACTTAACAACCACAAGAGCCCAGAATTTGGTGAGAAGTTTGTTCAGTGAGTTTGGCCCCCTTTTATGACTTGTCTCGCCGCCTTTGTTAAGTGAGCCACATGGTTGTTAAGTGAATCTGGCTTCCCCATGGATTTTGCTTGTTGTCAGGTCGCAAAAGGGGATTGTGTGATCCAGGGACGCTGCAACAGCCGTTAAGTGTGAAAAGCTGTCACAAGTCATTTTTTTTCAGTGCCGTTCTGACTTTTTTAAAATATGTTTTTATTAAATTTCTATTGTTTCAACATAAAACATCATCGTTTCAACAACATTCCTGATATCTATACAAGTTCTTATCTTGAATATCTTAACACATTTTATTTAGATTTATCTAATATTAATTAATAACTTTAGCTATAATCGTTATTCCTATATTCTTATATAATTTACAAATTCACATTTTACTTTCTTAAGGCTTCTTACGGTTAGGTTTCTTGTCATATTTTTTACTTCTGTTTGCTAACCAATCACATCATTTATTCCAGATTAGGAAGTATGATGTTCTGACTTTTACAGGAACTGTTCTTAAGTCAAGGACTACCCATATTTTAATTTTGTGGCACTAGCCCTTTGCAAGCTGCTCAGAGTCTCTGGAAAAGGAGCGAATGGAGGAAAAAATGAATAAACCATTCTTTTTCTCCTGTTTGGAATCTTGCGCTAAATTACATGCCTGATTTAGGAGATCATATATAAAGGTAGTCCTCGACATACGACCAATTGATTAGCAACTGTTCACAGTTCTGACAGGGTAATTATAGAAATTAGGTCCCAAATCTTTGTTCTTCTCTCTCCAGCCAAGGTCTTGATGCAAAGTAAAACTGAGACAGCTCATGCTCCAACAAAAGTCAATCAGAATAGAGCTGGAAGGGACCTTGGAGGTCTTCTAGTCCAACATCC
Organism: Laticauda colubrina; assembly: GCA_015471245.1. Taxonomy (NCBI): domain Eukaryota; kingdom Metazoa; phylum Chordata; class Lepidosauria; order Squamata; family Elapidae; genus Laticauda; species Laticauda colubrina. The sequence continues at coordinate 1,864,713 of BLBF01000055.1, read as the reverse complement.
AGCTCAAGCAGAAGACATATGCCATTTCGAACAAATGGCAGTCCAATCTCTTCTTACAAACCTCCAGTGATGGAACACCCGCAACGTCTGGTGGCCAGCTGTTGCACTGGTTAATTGTCCTCCCTGTTAGGAAGTTTCTCCTTAATTCCAGATTGCTTTTCTCCTTGATTGGTTTCCATCCATTGTTTCTTGTCCTGCCTTCAGATGCTTTGGAAAATAAGTTGACCCCTTCTTTTGGGGGGACAACCGCTCAAATACTGGAAGATTGCTCTCATGTCGCCCCTAGTCCTGCTCCTCTCTAGTCTGGCCACAAGCCTCTTGTGAAAATTAGAAACTCCAAAATATTACCTGAGGAAGGCTGAACAATGGCATGACTTCCTTTAGGGGAGAAATTGAAACCAATTTGGGATTTAACAGGAAGATCCTGAGCGCCTGGAAAGCGGGGGAGGGGGGTTTTGACGACCCCATCAGTAAATGTCTATTATGAGTTGTCTTTCTACAAACCCAGCTGTTGAAGCCATCAATCTCCACTGGCCTACTTCAAAGCTTAGAAAAAGGGGGGTGGGGTGGATAGAAAATTGGATCCCTTTAAAACTTTCCTCCATTATTATTATTTTTTTGCCCAGTCTTCAGTTCACAGGTTCAAAGGTCCAGCACACCGAGAGCTCCAGCCACTGATCCAAATCCAGCTGCAGGGAAGTCGGTTTCTTGACAAGATTTGCTCCTTTCTGAACGACTGTAAATCTCATCAGAAATGAACAGGTTCAAAGGACAGATGGCTGCATTCGTAGAATCTAATAAATCAGGGTTAACAAAACTGAGGCATCCACATGACATAGAGAGGAAGCGAGCAGTTAAAACTGTATTGTAGCTTAAGCATCACATAACAGGCTAAAGAAAAAAGGTCCCAGCAGCTACAACCAGCCCCGTTTTGAGTCTGAGTAAAATGCTTTGCAAGCCCAGTAAATCTGAGAGTTATGGTAAAAATTTCTGGCTGCTTTCTCAATACATCAAAATGGAGGATTACACCTTGAATACCTTGACTTAAAACAGTTCATTTAGTGCATGTTCAAAGTTACAACGGCAGTGAAAAAAAGGACTTATGGACGTTTTTCAGTTTGTGACATCCCCGAGGTTGCATGATTGAAATTCAGACATTTGGCAACTGATTCATATTTATGATGGTCACAATGTCCCGGGGTCACATCTCCTTTTACGACCTTCTGAGGAGCAATCCATGGGGAACCCAGCTTCATTTAACAATCGTGTGATTAACTTATCAGTTGCGGTGGTTCACTTACCAACTGTGGCAAGAAAAGTCGTAAAATGGGGGGGGGGGAAATCACTTAACAAATATCTCAACAACAGAAGTATTGGGCTCCATTGTGGTGGTAAGTCGAGGACCACCTGTATAACCAATCACGTTGAAGGCATACAGCGCTGCTTTCCGTTAAACTCCTGAGCTTTTTGCCTCTCTCTCTTCCATTTTCAAACTCGGGTCTTCATTCCATGAACAAATTTACTGTGAATAGTCCTTGACTTAGGATCCCAAAATCTCCATTGCTAAACAAGACAGTTAAGGGAGGTTTGCAACATTTTTCGACCTTTTTTGCTGCAGTTGTTCAATGAATTATTTATTAATTTGATTAATTGGTTAATTCAATTAACCGATTAATTGTTCTGACTGTCAGGAAATTTCTCCTTAGTTCTAAGTTGTTTCTCTCCTTGGTGAGTTTCCATCGGTTGCCTCTTGTCCTGCCCTCAGGTGCTTTGGAGAATAGCTGGACTCCCTCTTCTTTGCGGCAGCCTCTCAAATATTGGAAGGCTGCCATTATGTTTCCCCTAGTCCTCCTTTTCATTAAACTAGATGTTCCTAATTCCAGCAACCGTTCTTTATATGTTTCAGCCTACAGTCCCCTAGATCCTCTTTGATGCTCTTCTCTGCACCCTTTCCAGAGTCTCAACACCTTTTTTTTTTTTTTACACTTCTTCAGTTTTTCCAAAGTGAACCGAAGAAGCTTTCTGGATGAGAAGCAAAATGTCTTCCAAGAAAGTCCAGTTACCTCTTCAAAAAGCACCTTTGGGACAACCACGACCTGGATGACAGAAAACCTGCACAGACATTTAGCCATACACCTGACCTGGATAAACCTCCGCAGCCCCCTCCCCACGGTGGTTCCTCACACGCCTCTTGTGCCTTTTAATGGTTTCTGCCTCTATCGTTTCTTTCTTCGTCACTCCACCGAGACCAGGTTGAAAAATGCAGGGCTGCTGAGCCAGACACCAGCAAATCATCCCTCTTGGGGATTGGAAATGGTGTATTCCAATCCTGCCTTTGAATGGCCAAGTGCAGAATATTTGCCCCTTGAGACTGGAGGCTGCCTGGTCTAGCCAGAGCATCTCAATATGATGGTTATGCCACCTGGTTCTTCACATATATATATATTTTTTGCTTCTCTAAAGAAGCTTTGACAGCAAGTTCCTTTGGGCTGGCTGGGATCCCTGCTTGTTTGTTTAACCTCCTCTGCTCTCTCTCTCTCTCTCCCCCTCCCTCCCTCCCTCCCTCCCTCGGAGTTAATCTGCAACCAGGGGAGCCCAACTGAGCAGGAAAAACCAGAATGTTTGCCATTAGACGAATTTATCCGACTCCGGTGGTATGTATGTCTGCTCAAAAGGAAGGCTTGCTACTCATTCTGGAGTCTCCTTGGCTTACGACCACTTGTTTAGCGACAGTTGGAAGTTACAAAGGCAACGAACGAAGTGATTTATGGCCCTTTCCCCACATTTACAACCCTTGCAGCCTTCCCTATAATTACGTGATCAAAAGTCAATTGACTGGCAAGTGGCCAATGATTTGAATCTTATTTATGATGGTTGCGGCACGCTAGTGTCTCCTTTTGCAACCTTCCCACAAGCAAAGGTGTTTCGAACAGTTTTTTAAATTCGTTGATAATGTAGCATACAAGGAAAATACAAAAGTAAATAGTAGGGAAAATAGGGAAGGGAAAAGGGAGAAAAAGAATTTAACCGTAACTTTTTACTTTTCCATAATAATATAAACTAGGCATTTCTGTGACAACAAATCTATCTAATCAGTAAAACCCAAAATCAAAGTTTCTTTTTTTTTCTGGACAAAGTCCAGAAATGGTTTCCCAACTGACAATGGGGCAAGCCAGATTCACTTAACAACCATTGTCACCAATATCTGCAACGATTCACTGAATGACCCTGGCAAGAAAGGTGGTAAAACTAAAGCCCCTGTCACACTGCACCAACGGACACAAAGAGGATGTAAAACGGACAAAAAAGCTTGCCATCTGTTGGAAAACATGATGCATCCGTTGTGTACTCACTGCGTACGTCTTTCATACGCTCTATCCGTAAAACATCCGTCTACTGCTATTTCATCCGCTCAAAAAGTTTTGAGCTGCACAAAACTTTTTGAGCAGATAAAGTATCCAACGCGTCCGTTCTACATCCGCTACGCATACGGGGAACATCCGTTATACATCCGTTGTCATCCGTTACGTGTCTGCTATATCCGCTAGGCATCCGCTACGCATCCGCGCAACTCAAATCCGCTTCAGCGGAAAACAGACACAGGGAGGAAGCGAAACCGACGCGGAACGGACACACAGCATTAGGAGCATGGACGTAGAAAGGATGAAAGCGGATACAGCTCAGATATAAAGCATTAAAACGGAAAAAACGTTCATATAGGGGACGTATCTCGGATATTTAGGATGTCTGGAGGATGCCTGGAGAATGCAGAAGGACACCTCACGGAAAACCAACATTTCCTATAAAAAGGGAGAGAAATCACCTGGATCTCACTTTCAGTCCAGCAGCCCTGTGGTGCAGACCTCTTCAGCCTTCATCTGGCTCTTGCTGTTCCACAGCATCCAGTCATCTCCACCATGGATCATCGCACGCTCCATCATTCAACACCAGAACCAAGCCCTCTTCAGGCTCTTTCGCCTTTTCTACAGGAAGAAAAGGAGGCGGCCAAGAAGTGTCTGGGTCCAATGATGGATCGGGAGAACAGCGGAGTTTAGACTCTATGACAAGCTAATGGTGGAGCTGAGGAACGAAGACACTCGTGCATTCCAGAACTTTCATGAGGATGCAGCCAGCCATGTTTGACGAAATTGTGGAGCGTCTGAGACCAAGGTTGACCAAGCAGAGCACCAACTTCCGGCCCAGCCTGGACCTGGACTGAAGGTGGCACTGACTCTGCGCCACCTGGCCTCCGGGACCACGTACAGAAACATGCAGTACGCCTGGAGGGTGCCACACAACACCATCAGCATTGTGGTCAGAGAAGTGGTGCAGGCCATAATCGAAGAATACGTGGAGGAGCTCCTCCAGTGTCCCACCACTGAAGAAGGCTGGAGGAAAGTTGCAGAACAGTGGTATCAGAGGTGGAAATTTCCCCACACCGTTGGAGCCATAGATGGGAAGCACGTGGCCTGCAAAGCTCCAGCCAACTCAGGGTCCAATTATTTCAACTACAAGGGCTTCTTCAGCATCATCCTCTTCGCCATGGTCGATGCTGACTACAAGTTCATGTACATCGATGCTTCAGGCAACGGGTCATCTTCAGATGCTTAGGTATACAACACCAGTCACCTCAAGGAAGGGCTGGAACGCAACCTCATCATGGGCTTCCCAGATCCAGACCCCCTACCCAACGACACACAAGATGTGCCCTACTTCATCGTGGGTGATGACGCCTTCTCCCTCAGAACTTTACCTCATGAAACCCTACACTTCCAGATGCCTCACCCGTGAAGAGAGGATCTTCAACTACAGGCTGTACAGGGCAAGACGGGTAGTGGAGAACGCCTTTGGCATCCCGGCCAACAGGTTCCAGGTACTTTTCACCACCATGCAGCATGACCCAGAGACCGTGAGGAGCATCGTGGAAGCTTGCCGCATCCTGCACAATCTCATGCGCACCTGTTACCCAGTGTTGCAGAACAGGCTTGTGGACCTCCAACAAAGCAATGGGGACATGGATCCTGGTGAATGAAGGCAAGGACGAAACCTGATAGACACTGTGGATGTACCAGGCCCCAACAAAGCTTCACGTGAAGGGAAGAAGCAGCGCAACCTCCTGAAACACTGATGCAACTCCCCAGCTGGAGCAGTGGAGTGGCAAGACAGGATGGTAGATGCTTAATGGATGCTTCCTTCAGCCTGTCTCATCACACAGATGAGATTGTGCCATGTATGTTGAGTGGCCCTACAATGAATAGGGCATTAATAAAGAGCTTTGTTTATGCTGAAATGTGTGGATCAATGATTAAATTGTTATTGATAATAAAGGGCCATAGGTGTGGCAGCTGGGATGGTGGACCATACAGTCCCACTATGCTTGCACTGGAGGCTTATCTATCCCACAGCTATTACCCATCCCACAGGTAACCCTGCCCATCCCATAAGCATGCAAAGGCTTAACCATTTCCTAAAACTTTCCCCCAATACCTTATTAAGTTAAAAAAATGACCCAAGTGTGTGAAGCAAAGAAAACCTTTATTAATAACAGTAAAGTGTAGGACTTTATTTAAAAAGCAAAAGGAACCAAGAAAAGTGTCACAAGCAATGATAAAGTCAGCAGGTAACAACTCAGTCTCTGGCAATGTTCTCAGTCACTCTGAGGCATGTCCATGGTCTCAGGTGTAAAGGGGACAGGGACTGTGGAGGTGGCAGTGGCTGGAGTGCTGGTCTGAGGCGCCATTGGGGTGCCTGGCCCTGAGAGGACAACAGGAGATGGTGTGTTCAGGAAGCTCTCAGAAAGTTGGCTCAGCCCAGTGAGGTTGAGAGGCCCTTCATCCAGGACCTGGGATGTCAGGCACAGGACCGATGACAGATGTTCTGAGGCTGGGCTTGGCTGTGGGGTGGAGGAAGGAGGAGTGTAGTGGGGATGTCTGGTGTGCAGCTGGGCGAGGTGAGGTATCTGTGGCATGCGAGGAAACATCTGTAATGTCGGTGGCATCTGTGGCGTCAGTGGCATCAGTGGCGTCAGTGACATGGGTGGCATCGGTGGCATCGGTGGCGTCGGTGGCATCGGTGGTATCGGTGGCACCTGTGGCGTGCGAGGAACCTGTGCCTGGACTGGGAAGGGCTGCCTGTGCTGCTGGAACTCCTGATAGCCGTAGCCTTGGTAGGAGAGGGGCTGTTGAAAGCCTTGGAAGGGCTGTGACATCACCTGGGGTGGAGGAGCAGACCTGGAGTGGGTCAGAGCAGGTTCAGCTGGGCCTGGAGGGTGGTGCAGAAGCGCTGTGATCCACTCCTTCATCACCTGGTACTGGGGCTCAGGCATGTCCATGAGGGTCTGGGTCACGTAGGTGAGGAAGGACTTGCGGTTTGAGGATGGAATCTCGAAGTGTACCAGCTGAGAGAGGAGATCTGCGCTGGTCTTGATCGTGTCCCTGATCTCCAGCAGGACAGTGTGGCTCTGTCCCTCCGGTCTGCCTCTCTGCTGCTTTCTGTGGAGGTGGAGCTGAGGGTGGATGTGGGTTGGTCCCTGGTGGTTGCTGCTTCTTCTTGCTCCATGTGTGTGAGAGAATCCTCCATGTCCTCCGGCATAGGGTGTGCAGCTGTCGGGGGGGTCTCTGTCGTGGGGCGCTCTGTGGACACCTGCCCGGACACGGTCGCTGTCTCCTGGCCAGAAGAGGACTGGCTCTCTGTGGGCTGCCTGAGAGTGAAGGTAGACAGAGGGGCTGCTCCTCGGTGGCGGACCTCACCCTCCAGGAAGCTGCACTTTGCCATGACATAGGTCTCCCGGTCGGTGAGCTTGACCGCGACCTGGCCAGACTTCTTCAGGTGCAGCTTCCCATACCAGGTGTGCATATGCTTCCACCACCCGAGGAGGACATTTGAAGTGTAGCCCGGGCTCTGTGCCTTCTGTCTCCAAGCCTCCTGCTTCCGCTTGGTGTCTCGATAGAGCCTGTGGCCCTTCCTCCACATATACTCGTTCTCCCTCAGCCACTCCAGCACCTCCTCCTCATGCTCCTCTGCGATGGAGTACTGCTTCCTCTCTCCCTTCTCCTTCTCCTTCCCTTGCCTCTTCCTCCCTCTGGCAGGGCCTTCAGCATCAGGGCTTTCAGGGCTTTGGGGCTGGTCCACCACAGCAGCAGCAGGAGAAGCACCTCCAGCACCAGCAGCAGGAGAAGCACCTCCAGCACCAGGAGCAGCAGCAGCAGCAGCAGCAGCAGCAGAAGAAGAAGAAGAAGAAGAAGAAGCACCAGCATCAGCAGAGTCAATGCCAGCGGGTGGGATGGTGGATCTATCTCTCTTGCCAGGGCTGGCAGAAGATGGCACAGGCTTCCTCTTCTTCCCCATGATGAAGATGTCTCTGATGAAGATGTGTCTGGCAGCAGGTCTTTCCTCTGAATGGTGACCTGCTTGCGAGCTGCCTCCTTTTATATCCGTGGGGCTGACACAATGCATCCTCCCCGCATGCGCAGTGATCCGCTAGGCATCCGCTACACATCCGCTTTGCTGTGCTCCCCCGGAAGCCCTGCGGACGTGCCATCCGCTTCCATCCGCTTTCATCCACTTGGCTTCCATTGAGCATCCGTTTTACATCCGCGATACGTCCTCCCCCTGTCCGTTCTTTTCCATTCTCTTTATGTAAATTTGGGGCACTTTTGAGAGCGGATAACAACGGATGGAAAATTTGCTCGTCCGCTGTGTCCTTTTTACATACGTTTTGCATCCATCGGGCGATGTGACCTGGCCTTAAGGTATCTTTTAGTTACTCATCCCTTTGGTGGATTATGCTTAAAAAAATCAATGTTTCCTTTACCTTGTAGGGACTTTATCAATCGTTTTTCTATTTTTCTTTTTATAATTTGCAAGTGGTCCAGAGTTGCCATATCAGGGAGATGGGGCAGCATAAAAATTTAATGAAGAATTGTAATAAGTGTAGCTTTAACTTTTGTCAGCCAAATCTTGCACAGACTGGAGGCTTTCAAGAAGAGATTGGACTGCCATTTGTCAGAAATGGTGTCAGGTCTCCCGCTTGGGCTAGGGGTTGGACTAGATGACCTACATGGTCCCTTTCAACTCTTGTGAATCTAATCTAATCTAATCTAAAACTCCATCAAACATCCTTGGAAAGGACTCGGATAGGGGATTAAAATGCCAAATCCAGTCTAAACTTTTGGCTGACTATGCGACAAATTATGTAAGAACCAAAGCTGCAGATTAAAGTTCTCTTTTGTTACTGATCTCTTCCTGATCCTATATCCAGTTAGGATATGCCTGGTTGTGCAGAATTCAATTTTGCTGGGCTACTTGGTTCAGTTGCTTTTTGCTTCAGTGTGCTATTTCTTTTCCCCCAAGAACTCCAAATGCTATTTAAGTTACATCAGCTGTCTGAAATAGTTAGCAGATGCTGTCCTGAGTGGTTGGTTATGACCTCTTTTTTTTTCTTCTTCAAATTCTATAATGATTTAACTTCAACCATAGAGGGCTTATTTACAGGCCAAGGCTGGGTTTAAATAGCGTTCTTAGCTAAAGTGTGTTTTAGATTTTGCTTAGCATGTTGTGTAAATCTAGCCCTTGCAATTTGTAAAACATGGCTTAGAGTTCGCTTGTGTTTCTTTTCAATGGGCCACCATTGCTGTCCTAAAAATTGAGTTAGTGTGATTTACCATTTCTAAACATTGCACGCTTGGAACAGCACACCAAGATATCTCCTGTGGGATTGGACAACAGAAAGAATGCTTTAGTTGTGAAAGATGTGTGCTTGTAAAAAATGGAGGGAGAAAAAGGAGAATAGCCATAGGACCAATGCAAAATAATCTCAGAATATCCCTTCACATAATATTATTTCCAGGTTAAATCAAGGAGAGATTCAACCTGGAAATAAGGAGAAACTTTCTGACAGTGAGCACAATCAACCAATGGAACAGAAGTTGGGGGAGCTTCATCACTTGAGACTTTCAAGAAGAAACTGGACTGCCATTTGTCAGAAATGGTGTAGGTGGGGGGTTGGACTAGATGGACTACAAGGTCCCTTCCAACTCTGATTGGTCAGAAGAAGAGCAACCAGAATGATGGGACTAAAATTTACGATGACCACTTGCAGGAACTGGGCCGGGCTAGTCTTGGGAAGAGAAGGATCAGGGGAGACAGGAGAGCATCTTCCAGTATTTGAAGGGCTGCCCTAGAGATGAGAAAGAGGGTCAAGCTATTTTCCAAAGCAGCTGAAGGCCAGACAAGGAATAATGGATGGACACTGAACAAGGAGAGATTCAACCTGGAAATGAGGAATTTTTTTACAGTGAGAACAATCAACCCATGGAACAGAAGTTGTGGGAGCTTCATCCCTGGAGGCTTTCAAGAAGAGACTAGACTAGCATCTGTTAGAAATGGTGTAGGGTCTCCTGCTTGGGAGGAGGGGTTGGACTACACGACCTACAAGGTCCCTTCCAACTCTTGATTATCTGTTATCTGTTAAGTGTGGAAAAACGGTCATAAGTCGCTTTTTATTCTAACAAACAAATAACTATGTTATATGAAGATTAAGGCATCGGTCACCCAAGCACAAAAGGGGTCCCCAAATGACCACCCTCTAAGGATTCCAAATAAGTTTATTAGAAAAGGTGTCCATCATCCGTGGTGCCTTTCCTCAGAATATAAAGCCAGGCTCATTTCAAAGATGATTTGTTGAAGAAATCGTGAGACTCGGTTAATGTTAACACTAAGCTAAAATGAAGCAATCCACACGGTGGCCTGAATAAATTGTGCTATTCATCTAGAGATGCTGTGTTTTTCCCATCAAAAAAAAAAACACACAAAAAAAACCCCCCTTTAATCTTATGAGTTATTGCGGGTCTCTCACACCAATCTTCTCCTGCTGATCGTTTATCCAGAAACTTTGCAGAGCTTAAGGTGAAAGCCGCCTTCATTTCGCACCCGTCCTTGTCCAAAATAAATTTTTCAGACCGGACAGTAATTCTCCAGATCCTTCCTCTTCGTCCCGCCAACCAATGTTTTTCTCTCTAGTTTAAAAGGCTAAAGTTTCAATAATGTTGGTTGTTTTGTTAAAGTGATTTGGGGTAATGCTTTTGGCAGGAGGCAAGACAAGCCCAGTGCCAATTTTTAAAGTTGAGACGAGGAAATAACCTTGACATGATGTAAATATGAAACAGAAATGGAATATAGACTGATTTTACAGAGCTCCCTGCTGTTTGAGCGTTAAAATATTAGCCTCAAAAAAGGTAAGTCCTCGACTTGCAGCCACAATTGAGCCCCAAATTTCTGTTGCTATGTGAGAATTTGTTTAGTGGATTTTCTATTCTATTCCAGTTATCTCTTATTCTTTTTTATTCTATCCTATTTTCTTTTCTATTCTAATATTCTATTCTACTCTATTCTTATTCTATTCCATTCTTTTCTATTCTTATCCTATCCTATCCTTACTCTATTTTATTCCTATTTTCTATTCTATTCAAGTCTATTCAATTCTATTCCTATATTCTTATTCTATTCTTATTCTTTTCTCTTCTATTCCTATTTTCTATTCTATGCCGATATTCTATTCTATTCTATTCTATTCTTATTCTATCCTATCCTTACTCTATTCTATTCCTATTTTCTATTCAAGTCTATTCCTATATTCTTATTCTTTTCTTTTCTATT
>BLBF01000055.1:1821201-1848111 GCA_015471245.1 Laticauda colubrina | reverse complement strand
AGGAAGGAAGGAAGGAAGGAAGGAAGGAAGGAAGGAAGGAAGGAAGGTTATAATGAAAGCGAGGGAGGGTCTCAGGGAAGTCCAACATTAGGACTTGGACACTACAGGTGCCCCGACACAAGTCCCATGTCCTGCCCACCACACCTCCGGCCCTCCGAGATCAAATACAATCCTGATGAGGCCCTCAATGAAATTGGGTTTGACACCCCTGCTCTAAAGGGATGCAAATGACCAGCCGTCTACAAGGAATATTAAATCCTTCCGTTCCCAACATCCAGCCAGAGCTGAAGACACTTCTGGGATAAGAAGCAAAACGTCTTCAAAGAAAAAACAGAAAGTCCAGTTGCCTCTTGAGAAAAAAGCACTTTTGGGACAACCATGACCTGGAAGACTGAGAATCTCTGCAGACTTTTAGCTATGCCCTTTGGGGTGAATACCCTTGGAATGATGTGGGAGGAGGAATAATTTCCAGAGGAAAAATTGCAGACTATAGGAACCATTTGCACCACTCAGGTGGCCCTGAGGACACAGAGAAACCTCCAAGTGGCCTAAGGATCCTCTAAAAGGATGCAAATGACTTGGTGTCTGAAAGGAAGATAAATCCTTCCATTCCCCACCATCCAGTCAGAAGCTGAAGAAACTTCTTGAATGAGAAGTGAAACATCTTCAAAGAAAAACAAGGAAGTCCAGTTGCCTCTTGAAAAAAAAAAAAAATCACCTTTGGGACAACCATCCAAAGGTCCACCTCTTTCTCATCTGTACTTTACAACCTAAAACAGCACATTTTAAGAGGACTTAAGAACAGCAGAAAAATTGCAACACACACACACACACGACTTCTATAAAGTCCATCACAATACTCATCCTGAGATTTCTCCTTAGGTCCAAGTCCAACATGCACCCTGTGGTCACTCTCTTATCAGGCAGGACAGCTTATCTCTAAGACAGCCAAGAAGCGTTATGAAAATTAAGGTGGAGAGCAGCAGCAAGAAAAACCCCAGACCTCTTGTGCAAAACTTTGGCGATAAAATGGGCTTAATATGTGGCCGGCCTTCAAGATAAAAGTGAACTTTAATTTCAAAGCTGGAGAGAAAAATGGGAACAGTCTGATTGGGAAAGTGCAGATTGTGCTGTACTCATTCCAGCAGCCCGACACACACCGGATTGTTTCCACATAAAATGTGGTGAGGGGGTCACTGCTTTTTACTACCAACTCACAGCCCGATGGGTTTGATTCTGATGCCTTTTTAAGGAAACTCTCTTGGTACATAAAATGAATTCCAGACTAAATTTCTGGCCAGAGGAATGGGACAACTCACTGTGGGCAGTTTGCCGCAGCCAACTCACCGTGGCCTGCTCGTCACGGCCAACTCACTGTGGCCAACTTGCTGCAGGACAAATCAATAATTCAATTTAATCTACATATATAAAAGGGAAAGACCACTCACACATCATCACAAAATCTTCAGAACCGTAAAGCCTACAAACTTGGAAATTTGGCACGTGTGCTCCTCTTGGTTTCTAGGTGCTCACTAAGAAAGGATTTTTCAAAATGACCATCAGAGCATTTAGAGTATTCTTATATTATTATTATTAACATGCTCTGATACTAAGGAGTTCTACTCCCCCTCCCCACCTGAAAAAAATAAATCTCTTCCAAATGCAAAACATAAGCAGAGGAGTTTCAGTTTCACAGAAGCAAGCAGCTTTAGTACAGAACAGTTGAGCTAAGCCAAGCCCAGGCTCCTTGCTGTCTCCTTCTAGTTCACATAGCAAATACTGTTTCAGTTTCCAAACAGCCCTCAACTTTCACACACTCTGACAGGACGCTAGCCAGATGAATACCGATGGATTCTGGTAGGCAGAGGCAGAATCCCCCCCCCTTATTTTCCTCCCCAAAAACTAAGCCCGACCACATAGTTTTGTAGCGAAGCACGGGTAGCGAGTTAATGGAAGATATATTAATGTCCACCAGATAATATTATTCATGATTTTCTTCACTTTGGGGCCAAGGGTTAGTCGCCCGGATTGCCTTTGGAACTTGAATTGATGCCACTGGTTGTTTAATGGTTGTATTCTCTCTTCTCTCCCTCCCTCTCTCTCCTCTTTCTTTTTCTCTCTACTCTCTTTCTTTCTCTTACCTCTCTCTCTCTCTCTCTCTCTCCCTCTCCCTCTCTCTCTCTCTCTCTCTCTGTGTGTGTAAGTATGTGTAAGTGTGTATGTAAATATAGCATATAGGCAGTCCTCAACTTACAACAGATCATTTAGCGACTGTTCGAATTTACAATAGCACTGAAAAAGTGACTTAAGATTCTTCTTCACACTTATGTTGCAATATAATCAACGTCATGTGATCAAAATGTGGACACTCAGCAACTGGTTCATATTTATGACGGTTGCAGTGTTCTGGGGTCACGTGATTCCCTCTTGTGACCTCCTGCCAAGCAATCCATGGGGAAGCCAGATTCACTTAACAACTGTTACTAAATTGACAGCTGCAGTCATTCACTTAACAGCCGTGGCAAGAGAGGTCGTAAAATGGGGCAAAATTCACTTCAACACTGTCTCACTTAGCAACAGAAATGTTGGGCTCCACTGCGGTCGTAAGTCGAGGACTACCTGTAAATAAACCATCTGTTTGTTTCTACTGTTTCTTGTTCTTTAGCCAGCGTTTTTACTCAAGGCTACTAAATTACTCAAGAGCCTTCATTAGGGACTTCATCAAAGAATTTTTGGATATCAATTTATCAAATGTCTGTTTGGATAATTTGTCTTCATGTCTGGGACTTTCAAAAGATTCCAAGATTAATACTATCCCCAAGGCACCCGTATCTCTTGTTACCTTTAAAGTTTTTCATGGTTCAGGGTCTGCTTATCTGCAGGACTGTTTTCCCCTTGTAAAAATCTGTGTTTCCAAAAAAATTTAATAAACCTAGGCTCCTTTCGATCAGAAATTAACTCTTTGTCCCCTCACTCAGAGACGGGCCGTGGAAGCATGTCCCTTCTCTGGAATAGTGTCCCTTTCCCCCCGATTTACGACAAAAAAAAAAGATTATTCTATAAGGCCTTGAGAGGAGGGTTGTTATGAACATTTCTCTGCACAAAGAGCAGATTCCTTTGATTTTAAGGGTTTAAATTCCTGGTTTATGTCTGCAATCCATGGATTTTTAATTCTGATTTTAATAGCAAGAGCCCTTAGACTTATATACCACTTCACAGTGCTTTTATAGCTCTCTCTAAGTGGTTTCCAGAGTCAACCTCTTGCCCCCAACAATCTGGGTCTCCTCCTATTACCTACCTCGGAAGGAGGGAAGGCTGAGTCAACCTGGAGCCTGGTGGGATTTGATCTGCCAAATTACAGTAGTAGCAGCTTGCAGTACTGTACTCTAACCACGGCACCAAGGCTTATATGCTGCTGTTGTTCCATTTATCCTGCTTATTTCTCCTTTCTTCATTCAAAGTTGCAGATTTGCGTAATTGAACCTTGCTCAGAGTCAGTTTGACTGCAATGACTTAACCAGCCGGGAGAATAAATAAATTGGGTGTCACATTTTCTCTCTTTATGAGTGGCTTGACTTGGATATATAAGAATTTAAGCCCAAGTCCCACTACACCAACGGATGCAAAGAGGATGTAAAACGGACAAAAAAGCTTGCCATCCATTGGAAAACGCGATGCATCCGTTGTGTACTCACTGCGTACGTGTTTCATACGCTCTATCTGTCGAGCATCCGTCCACCGTGATTTCATCCGGGCAAGAAGTTTTGAGCTGCACAGAACTTTTTGAGCGGATGAACTTTCTGCCGCAGACAATGTACATCCGCGACACATACGGGCAACAAACGTTCTATGTCCGTTATCATCTGTTAAACGTCCGCTGTATCCTCTCGGCATCCTCTGGCCATCCGCGCAACTCACATCTGCTTCAGCTGAAAACGGAAAGAGGGAGGAAGCGAAAGATACACGGAACGTCCACACAGCGTTAGTAGCATGGAAATAGAAAGGATGTAAGTGGATGCATCTCATATATAAAGCATTAAAACGGACAAAACGTTTGTATATGGGACATATCTCGGATATTTAGGATGTATGGAGGATGTCTAGAATATGTGGAAGGACACCTAGCGGAAAACCGACATTTCCTATATAAAGGGGGAGGAAAACATTTCCTATATAAAGGGGGAGGAAATCACCTGGATCTCACTATCAGTCCAGCAGCCCTGGTGTGCAGACCTCTTCAGCCTTGCTCTTGCTCTTCCACATCATCCATTGATCTCCACCATGGATCATCGCAAACTCCTTTTGGTAGCCACCATCATTCAACACCAGAACCAAGCCCTCTTCAGGCTCTTTCGCCTTTTCTACGGGAAGAAAAGGAGTCGGCCAAGAAGTGTCTGGGTCCAACGATGAATCGGGAGAACAGCGGAGTTTGGACTCTATGACAAGCTGATGGTGGAGTTGAGGAATGAAGACACTCATGCATTCCGGCACTTCATGAAGATGCCACCAGACAAAATTGTGGAGCGTCTGAGACCAAGGTTGACCAAGCCGAGCACCAACTTCCACCCCAACCTGGACCCTGGACTGAAGGTGGCACTGACTCTGCGCCACCTGGCCTCCAGAACCACATACAGAAACATGCAGTATGGCTGGAGGGTGCCACACAACACCATCAGCAAAGTGGTCAGAGAAGTGGTGCAGGCCATCATTGAAGAATACTTGGAGGAGCTCCTCCAGTGCCCCACCACTGAAGAAGGCTGGAGGAAAGTTGCAGAACAATGGTATCAGAGGTGGAACTTCCCCCACACCGTTGGAGCATTAGATGGGAAGCACGTGGCCTGCAAAGCTCCAGCCAACTCAGGATCCACTTATCACAACTACAAGGGCTTCTTCAGTATCATCCTCTTTGCCATGGTCGATGCTGAATACAAGTTCATGTACATCGATGCTTCAGGCAACGGGTCATCTTCAGATAGCCAGGTATACAACGCCAGTGACCACATGGATGGGCTGGAATGCAACCTCATCATGGGCTTCACAGATCCAGACCCCCTACCCAATGACACACAAGATATGCCCGACTTCATCATGGGTGATGACGCCTTCTCCCTCACAACCTACCTCATGAAGGCCTACACTTCAAGATACCTCACCCGTGAAGAGAGGATCTTCAACTACAGGCTGTCCAGGGCAAGACGGGTGGTGGAGAACGCCTTTGGCATCCTGGCCAACAGGTTCCAGGTACTTCTCACCACCATGCAGCATCACCCAGGGACTGTGAGGAGCATTGTGGAAGCTTGCCGCATCCTGCACAATCTCATGCGCACCCGCTACCCAGTGTTGCAGAACAGGCTTGTGGACCGTCAACAAGGCAATGGGGACATGGATCCTGGTGAATGGAGGCAAGGACGAAACCTGATAGACACTGTGGATGTACCAGGCCCCAACAGAGCTTCAACGTGAAGGGAAGAAGCAGCGCAACCTCCTGAAACACTGGTGCAACTCCCCAGCTGGAGCAGTGGAGTGGCAAGACAGGATAATAGATGATTAATGGATGCTTCCTTCAGCCTGTCGCATAACATTGATGAGATTGTGCCATGTATGTTGAGTGGCCCTACAATGAATAGGGCATTAATAAAGAGTTTTGTTTATCTTGAAATGTGTGGATGAATGATTACATTCTTATTAATAAAGAGCCATATGTGTGGCAGCTGGGAGGTTGGACCATACAGTCCCACTATGCTTGCACTGGAGGTTTATCTATCCCACAGCTATCCTTTCCCATCCCACAGCTATCCTTACCCATCCCACAAGCATGCAAAGGCTTAACCCTTTTTTCAAAGTTTTCACCAACAATTTATTAAGTAAATAAAATGAACCAAGTGTGTGAAGCAAAGATAACCTTTAATAACAACTGTCTTAAGTAAACTGTATGACTTTATTAAAAAAGCAAAATGAACCAAGTAAAGTGTCTTTAAGCAAAGATAAGGTGAACAGGTAACAACTCAGTCTCTGGCACTATTCTCAATCACTTTGAGGCATGTCCATGGTCTCAAGTGTCAAGCGGGCAGGGACTGTGGAGGTGGCTGTGGCTGGAGTGCTGGTCTGAGGCGCCATTGGGGTGCCTGGCCCCGAGAGTACAACAAGGGATGGTGTGTTCAGGAAGCTCTCAGAGAGCTCAGTCCCGTGAGGTTGAGAGGCCCTTCCTCAAGGACCTGGGATGTCAGGCCCAATACTGATGACAGATTGTCCGTTAACGGGCTTGGCTGTGGGGTGGAGGAAGGAGGAGTGTAATGGGGCTGTCTGGTGTGCAGATGGGCGAGGTGAGGCGTCTGTGGCGTGCGATGTAACTGGGCCTGGACTGGGAAGGACTGCCTCTGCTGTGGGGAGTCCTGGTAATCATAGCCTTGGCAGGTGAGGGGCTGTTGAAAGCCGTGGAAGGGCTGTGACATCGCCTGGGGTGGAGGAGCAGTCCTGGAGTGGGTCGGAGCAGGTTCAGCTGGGCCTGGAGGGTGGTGCAGCAGTGCTGTGATTTTCTCCTTCATCACCTGGTACTGGGCCTCGGGCAGGTCCATGAGGGTCTGGCTCACATACGTGATGAAGGGCTTGTGGTTCGAGGATGGTATGTCGCTGTGGACCAGCTGAGAGAGAAGATCTGTGCTGGTTTTGATTGTGTCCCTGATCTCCAAGAGGACAGTGTGGCTCTGGCCCTCCAGTCTGCCTCTCTGCTTGCTTTCTGTGGAGGTGGAGCTGGGGGTGGGTGTGGGTTGGTCTCTGGCTGCTGCCTCTTCTTGCTCCATCTGAGACAGGGGATCCTCCACATCCTCTGGCATGGGGAGTGCAGCCGTCCGGGGGGGTCTCTGCCGTGGGGCCCTCCGAAGACACCTGCCTGGACATGGTAGCTGTCTCCTGGCTGGAAGAAGACTGGCTGTCTGTGGGCTGTCTGAGGGAGAGGGTTGACAGAGGGGCTGCTCCTTGGTGGCGGACCTCACCCTCCAGGAAGCTGCACCTGGCCATGACATAGGTCTCCTGGTCAGTGAGCTTGACAGCGGCCTGGCCAGATTTCTTCAGGTGCAGCTTGCCATACCAGGTATGCATGTGCTTCCACCATTCCAGGAGTACATCTGAAGTGTAGCCCAGGCTCTCTGCCTTGTCTCTCCACGCTGTCTGCTTTCTCTTGGTGTCCCGATAGAGTCTGTGGCCCTTTCTCCACAGGTACTCGTTCTCCCTCAGCCATTCCAGCACCTCCTCCTCATGGTCCTCGTAAAAGGTGTACTGTTTCCTCTCTCCCTTCTCCTTCCCTTGCCTCTTCCTCCCTCTGGCAGGGGCTTGAGCAGCAGGGCCTTCAGGGGCTTGAGCAGCAGGGCTTTGAGGGCCTTGGGGCTGGTCCACCACAGCAACAGCAGCAGCAGCAGCAGGAGCAGCACCAGCAGGAGCAGCACCAGCACCAGCAGGAGAAGCACCAGCAGCACCAGCAGGAGAAGCACCAGCAGCACCAGCAGGAGAAGCACCAGCAGCAGCAGGAGAAGCACCAGCAGGAGATGCACCAGCAGCAACAGCAGGAGAAGCACCAGCAGCAGCACCACCAGCATCAGCAGCTTCAGAGTCAGTGCCAGGAGGTGGGATGGTGGTTCTGACCTTCTTGCCAGGGCTGGCAGGAGTAGGCACAGGCTTTCTCTTCTTCCCTGACTGACGAATCATGGTGTTCCCTCAAGATGTCTCTGACAGCAGGTCTTTCCTCTGAATGGTGACTGCTTGCGAGCTGCATCCTTTTATATCTGCGGAGCTGATGCAATTCATTCTCCCCGCATGTGCAGTGAACGCTTTGCATCCACTATGCATCCTATAGGCGTCCGTGATGCATCCGCGTCATCCGCTAGGCATCCGCTCCTTCCACTATGCGTCCGCTTCGCTATTCTCCCCCGGTAGCCCTTCAGATGTGTCATCCTCTTCCATCTGCTAGGCTTCCTACGAACATCCGCTTACCATCCTCGCAACGTACTACCCCCGTCCGTTCCTTTCCGTTGTTTTCCGTTCTGTTTATGCAAATTTGGGGCACTTTTGAGAGCGGATAAGAACGGATCGAGCCACCCCCGAAATTTTGCTCGTGTGCTGTGTCCTTTTTGCATACATTTTGCATCCGTCAGCCAGTGACCTAGCCTTTAGTATGAAGACCTAGCAATGGCGATTGAGAGAAGCAGAAGGAGCTGGTTTTATGGAGCATGCTAAGCCAAACGAAACAGTCTACATTCTTGAAATACACCTAGAGAGATGAGAGAATCTGGTGCATGACTGTCTGGCTTAGTTAAAGCCAAAAGTCAGGGACTCGCACATAATGTACAGGTAATCCTCAGCTTGCGACCACAATCGAGCCCAACATTTCTGTTGCTCAATGAGACATTTGATAAATGAGTTTTGGCCCCATTTTATGACCTTTCGTTAAAAAGGTGTATAAATTTAGGTCTGACCTGTTTTATGACTGCCACGACTTGCAACCATGGTCAGGCTCCATTATAGTTTTAAGTGGAGCCCTGCCTATACAGTAATCAGGGGTGGGCTTCAAAAATTTCAGCCATGGGTTCTCTGCCCGGTTGCTGGGAGGCCGTGGTCATGGTGGGTGTGGCCTCGTCAGCCTCCTGCACCATGGCATGGGAGGGGGCGTTTTCGGGGGGGCGGCTCTGGAGGTTTTCCTTGAGCCTCTGGGAGGGCGAAAATGCCTCCCATGGCCTCTGGAGACCTTCCGGAGGCCGGAAAAGGCTCGTTTCTCACTTTCTGGAACTTCAAGGAGGCCTATTTTTCACCCTCCCTGAGCCTCCACGTGGGCCCTGCCCTTATCTGGGATCCAAAATGGGCCATGTTGAGACTCCTGGGAGGGGAGGGGCCAGCCAGGGCTGGGATTTGACAGTTCGCTGAATCGGCCATTGCCCGAACCCGGGTGAACCCATAGCAGCCCATTCCTGACAATGCAAAAACCAATGGAATATTAAGGTTGAAGTATTGTAAATATTGTCGATGTACTTGTTTATTTTCTTGGGATGGAGTGGGGAGGAAAGCATACCTTTCTATTTAAGGGGACAAGTTGCCTTGTGATTTGCCAGAAAACTATTTCATTGCCAAGCACAGAACAGCGGTTGTAATGGTCACTGTTCTAGCTGCGAAAGATGGGGAAAACTTTCCATTCTCAAGAAGTTTCCATCCCTCGATCCAAGTCAGTTTCAGCCAAGCATCAGAATGCCCAAACTACTTCATTTCTGCCATGGTGGATTTGTGCGTTGACACTGCGAGTCAAATTTTAATAAACAAAAACGAGGTTAGCATGTACAGGAACCAAATCGGCCTTGGAAACATTTGGGCATCAGAGAAAATGATTATTCGACTTCAAAACTAAGGACCGTTTGTTGGCTGCTTTTAAGATGCAGAGAACATTTTAAGCATTTTAAAGCAGCAGTTGAAGAGAGGATCTTCAACTACAGGCTATCCAGGGGAAGGCGGGTGGTGGAGAACGCCTTTGGCATCCTGGCCAACAGGTTCCAGGTACTTCTCACCACCATGCAGCATCGCCCACAGACCGTGAGGAGGATCGTGGAAGCTTGCTGCATCCTGCACAATCTCATGCGCACCCGCTATCCAGTCTTGCAGAACAGGCTTATGGACCTCCAACAAGGCAATGGGGACATGGAGCCTGTGGAATGGAGGCAAGGGCGAAACCTGATCGACACTGAGGATGTGCAAGGCCCCAACAGAGCCTCACATGAAGGGAAGAAGCAGTGCAACCTCCTGAAACACTGGTGCAACTCCCCAGCTGGAGCGGTGGAATGGCAAGACAGGATGATAGATGCTTAATGGATGCTTCCTTCAGCCTGTCTCATCACACGGATGAGATTGGGCCATGTATGTTGGGTGGGCCTACAATGAACAGGGCATTTAATAAAGAGTTTTGTTTATGTTGAAATGTGTTAATCAATGATTACATTGTTACTGATAATAAAGGGCCAAAGGTGTGGCACCTGGGAGGGTGGACTATACAGTCCCACTATGCTTGCACTGGAGGTTTATCTATCCCACAGCTATCCTTACCTATCCCACAGGTATCCCTGCCCATCCCACAGCTATTACCCATCCCAAAGGTATCCCTGCCCATCCCACTGCTATCTTAACCCATCCCACAAGCATGCAAAGGCTTAAACCATTTCTAAAAGTTTCCAGCAAGACTTTATTTAATAAAATAAATGAAGCAAGTGTGTGAAGCAAAGATAATCTTTATTAATAACAAGCTGTAAAAGCAAAATGACCCAAGTCAAGTGTCCAAAGCAAAAATAAAGTCAACAGGTAGCCATCCAGTCTCTGGCACTCTTCTTAGTCACTCTGAGGCGTGCCCAGTCTCAGGGGTGAAGGGTCCAGGTGCTGTGGAGGTGGCTGCTGCTGGAGTGCTGGTCTGAGGCGTCATTGGGGTGCCTGGCCCTGAGAGGACAACAGGGGACGGTGTGTGGAGGAAGCTCTCAGAGAGCTGGCTCAGCCCCGTGATGTTGAGAGCCCCTTCCTCCATGACATGGGGTATCAGCCCCAAGACCGATGACAGATGTTCTGAGGCCGGGCTTGGCTGTGGGGTACCAGGAGCAGCGCCAGCAGAGTAAGCACCAGCAGAAGCACCAGCACCAGGAGCAGTGCCAGCAGAAGCTCCAGCACCAGAAGAGTCAGCCCGAGCAGAAGCCCCAGCAGAAGCAGAGTCAGGGCCAGGGGGTGGGATGGTGGCTCTGTCCCTCTTGCCAGGGCTGGCAGCAGATGGCAGAGGCTTTCTCTTCTTCCCCATGGTTGTTGGGTTGTTGGCTTGCTGGCTGGAGCTGTGTCTAGCAGCAGGTCTTTCCTCTGAATGTTGACCTGCTTGCGAGCTGCTTCGCTTTATATCCGCGGGGCTGACACAATGCATCCTACCCGCATGCACAGTGAACGCTCTGCATCTGCGAGGCTTCCACTCTACATCCGCTTCATCCGCTCGGCATCCGCTCCTTCCGCTGCGCGTCCGCTTCGCTGTGCTCCCCCGGAAGCCCTGCGGATGTGCCATCCGCTCCCATCCGCTAGGCTTCCATGGAGCATCCGTTTTACATCCTGGCTACATCCTCCCCCCGTCCGTTCCTTTCCGTGTTGTCCGCTCTGCTTATGCAAATTCGGGGCACTTTTGAGAGCGGATAACAACGGATGGAACATTTTTTTGTCCGCTGTGTCCTTTTTACAAACGTTTTGCATCCGTCGGCCAATGTGACAGGGCCTTAGTTCTTATTCTGCTTAGGGTTTGAACTCCATTTATGCTTACTGCTGAGTAAGATCTAGTAACAAAATGTCGTTGAAGGATTGTGCAACTTCCCCAATGTATCAAGTTGTGATTTGAAGAAGAAAGTGTAGTTCCTGCCATGGAAGCAACAGGACCTATTATTTGTAACCAAAAAAAAAGGTTACAAATAACCTATGGATTGCTAAAGAGAAAAAAAAGAGATTTTACACAAAGAAGAAATAATATACATTTATGGGTATCACAGCAGGACGCTATAGAGTGGTGCGGTGGCTTAGAGGTGGAGTTCTCGCCTCACAATCAGGAGGCTTTGGGTTCTGTCCTAAGGAGAGTCAGATATTTCCCTCTCTGGCCACAATGGGAATATATCTGTTCAACAAAACTCTGCATTGGCAACAGGAAGGGCATCCGTCCAGTAAAAGTAAAACACTCTGCTAGCTCCATTCAGTTGCCCAGACTCCACTCTTGCAGAGGAGAGGATGACAGCAGGTAGCCCTCAACTTAGAACCACATGCTTAATGACTGTTCTAAGATCCAACAGCACTGGAAAAAATGCCTTACAAAGGATTCTCACACTGATGCCTGTTGTAGCAGCCCCAAGGTCACATGATCAAAATTTGCAACATGTTTGCAACAGTGGTAGTGTCCCGGGATCAACCGATCACCATTTCAATCTTCCCAGCTGACTTCTGACAAGAAAAGCTAGTGGGGGAAGCCAGATCTGCTTGACAAGTCTGATTCCCTTAACAGCTTCAGTGATTTGATCAACAACTGCGGCAAAAGAAAAGAAAAAAAAAAGTCATAGGATTGGGTGTAACACATTGAACAAGTGCCCTGCTGAGCCATGGAAATTCGGATCCAAATTATGGTCACGTTGAGAGGACTGTTTGTATCGGAATCCAAAGCCAGGATTTAGGAAAACTGAAAGCCAGTCTTTTCCTCTTCGTTTTTTATTTTCCCCTCACATTTTATTTATACAACCAGAGGAATCTTTTTTTAATGCCTCGCCCCAGCCCGTTCTATTTTTCGATCCACTTTTTGGCTCTTTGGGCCCCAGCATGTAATTCTGCCCCACACACACACACACACACACAATCATCCGTGGGAGTAATTCCTTTCCACAATTCATGCATGGCAATTAATGTATACCAAAAGGAATTGCCTAGGTCTATAGCTTTTTAAGAGTGGGCAGCATTTGAAAATGAAATATCCCCATCTTCTACTGACATCTTGTGGTTAGAAATGGACATAGATCTCTGTCTCCACATTTGGCAGAATTGTGGAGAACATTTGAAGAATTGTGTTGATACAGACGCGACTTAAGACTAACTTTTATACACCAGTGTCACACTGTACACAAATTGGCATACATTAAAATGAAATTTCATTGCAGACAGCTCTCAGGGGGCCACCACCTCTAACATACATGACATAAGCATGACAAAATAGGTGGATAAAAATAATAGAATAGGAATAGAATGAGAAGAGAAGAGAATGAGAATAAGAATAAGAAAGAATAGAAAATAGAATAGATCATAACAGAATAAAAGAATACGGAATAGAATAGGAATAAGAAAAGAAGAGAATAGAATAGAATAAGAAGAGAATGAGAAGAGAAGAGAATGAGAATAGGAAAAAATAGAATAGATAATAGAATAGATAATAATAGAATAAAAGAATATGGAATAGAATAGAATAGAGAACAGAAGAGAGGAGAGGAGAGTAGAAGAGAGGAGAGAATAAGAATGAGAATAGAACAGAATAATAACTTTGTTGTCACTTTGAATATAAACCAATCAGAATAGTTTAAATTGAAATTTTGTTGCGGACAGCTTTTCAAAGGGTCACCACCTCCAATTTACACAACATGAACATACCAAGATAAATAAACAAACAAATAAATGAAAAAATATGCATGTACCCACCTACATATTATATGACACAGAGAAACAATACAGACTATACTTGCTGTTCATCTTATGGCAGAGGGTCTTTAAAAAACCCAGTTGCTAAACCGAGTGCTTCCAATCCGTATGCTAAGCTGTGCACTTCCAGTAAATGTTATCCCGTTATTCTCCATTTCCTAACTTATTCTTACTGCCTGTGAGCGTTATTTTTGTCTGAAAAGACGATAGTTGCTCTGCTCAATCTTGCTACGACGCAAATCAAAACAGTATACAGGTAATCCTCAACTTACAACTGTTCCTTTCAGCGACCGTTCAAAGTTACAATGGCACTGAAAAAAATGTGACTTATTACCATTTTTTCAAAGACTGTTGCAGCCTCCCTGTGGTCACATGATCCCCTTTTGTGACCTTCCAAACAAGCAAAGTCAACCTGGAAGCTGGATTCACTTCACAACCATGCGACTCATTTAACAACAGCAATGATTCACTTAACAATAGTGGCAAGAAAGGTCGTAAACCAGGGCAAAATTCACTTAACAAATTTCTCACATAACAGAAATCTTGTCCTCCATTGTGGTTATAAGTCAAGGATTCCCCCATTTCATCCTCCAAACCATTAAATAAAATTATTTTAAGAGCACAAGGCCCCAAACCAAGGCCCACTTGGTTTCGCTAATCTGGTGTTTCTCTACCATAGCAACTTTAAGGCGTGTGGACTTCAACTCCCAGAATTCTTCAACCAGCAATGCTAACTAACTCTGGGTCAGTGTAAAGAGAGAGGCCATATAGTGGCAATCTGGGCTAAGATCCCAGACAAAAACCCATCCGTGACATGATTAAGGCATCAGCCAAACTGCCCATGAGAACCTCAAGGAAACCCACAAAGTCCCTCTGGTCTAGACCAAACTTGGCAACTTTTAAGACTTGTGGACTTCAACTCCCAAAATTCCTAGCCAGCCATGCATGCCTGCCTGTATAAACTGCTCATCCCCACTCTTAGTATTTTCTTGCTTTTGGAATTTTATAATTTTTATAATTTTAAAACTATTTAATCTTAAACTATTTCTGATTTTAAGGTTAATTTTACTGGTTATATTTTATACAGCCCAGAGCCCCTCTCTGAAGGAAATGAGAAGTTAAGAAATAGGAAATATAAATAGTCTGTCCTTTTTGTACTTCCGTTTTTATTTTTAAACTGATGCTAAATTTCTTGAATAACCACTGACATTTCACTAGACTCAATTTTTGCTGTAATACTATCAAGAATTCTAACACCACAGAGACTTTCATCTAAATTATTTGCTTTTCTCTTTATCAGTAAATTAGTCCCTATCACTCAGAATCAAATTAAAAAAACTGCTAATCTGGTCTCTTCCTATCTTCCAACAGGGAAGACTGCCAGCAAATGAAACTGACAATTTCCTGGAAAGATAACATCTCCTGTAATTTGTCTCCCAGCTCATATTAATCAGTAGTATTTCATTTTCTTTTAATGCCCTTCTAAGACGCTTGCAAGAAATACCTACATCATTGGTAATTTACAAAAGAGTAATGTATTTAAATATTTTTGCTGAAGGGTAAACTAACATTCACGTTAATTCCCTTCACATCCTGGACATAAATTGTTTCAACTTCTACCCTTAAAACTACGCTATAGAGCACTGCACACCAAAATAATAGACACAAGGTCAGTTTTTCCATGCCATCACTCTGCTAAACAACTAATTCCTACAACACTGTCAAATTATTTACTAAGACTGTATTACTATATTACTCTTCTCATCCTTCCTAGTACCTCTCTCTTCCCACTTATGACTATAATCTTGTTGATTGTATTTTTACAATTTATATTGTTTTGTTTCCTAGTATAATTTGATTGCTTATTAATAACTTATGACTATCACTAGGTGTTGTATCTTAGGATTCTTGATGAATGTATTTTTTATGTACACTGAGAGCTTATGCACCAAAGACAAATTCCTTGTGTGTCCAATTACACTTGGCCAATAAAGAATAAAGAACATTGTTGGTAATTTACAAAAGAGTAATCTATTTAAATATTTTTGCTTAAGGGTAAACTAACATTCACGTTAATTTGGGCAAGTGTTGTGCTATATGTTTATCAATAATAATCATCCCTTTTACAAACTGGGCAAATCCTGTTTGTTAAAAATGATCAATATATAAAATGTGTCTGACAATGAAGAGAGTAAGGGATATTACCTTAGCAGAAATACACAAGAATGATTAGCTATTAAATTTGTATGCCACCCATCTTTCTACCAAGTGACTCGGGGCAGCAAAGAATTTGTTATTTGACCAGGAGAAAAAGGACCATATCATCCTTCAAGCCCTAAAAAGCAAAATAATATACAGAAGAGGCTCAGCAAGCAGCCTCTGTGACCCACTGGAATCCTAAGGAGGAGCTCCCCCACAATTAGGCTTGCAAAATTCTGCTAGAACAGTCTCTGATTTTCTGGTCTGGTCTACCTCATGGAGGGAGGGAGAGAAGGAAGGAATGAAGGAGAGAGAGAGGGCAGAAGGGAGGAGATAAAGGTGAGAAGGGAGGAAGGAAAAGAAGGGGAAGGGAGGAAAAACCGGATGGATTGATGGAAAAAAAGGGGACAGGGAAGGAAGGAAGGGCAGAGAGAGAGAGAATGGGGGAAAGGGGAGGGAAAAACAGGGAGGGAGGGAGCGAAAAGGAAGGAAGGAGAAAGTGTGAAGGAAGGAGAGAGAAACGGAGGAAGGGAGGCAGAAGGAAGGAAGGTTTTGATGGGAAGGAAGGGAGGGAGGGAGGAGGGAGAAAAGATGTGAGGGAGGGAGGAAGAATGGGAGGAAAGGAAGTGAGAAGAAGGAGGAAGGGATGAAGAAAGGGAAGTGAAGAAAGGAGGGAGGAGAGAAAAACGGAGAGATGAAGGGAAAGGAAGAAAGGAGAAAGTGTGGACAAAGGAGAAATGGAGGGGAAAGGTGGAAGGAGAAAGGCAGAAGGAATGAAGGTTTTGATGGATGGATGGGAGGGAGGGAAGGAAGGTTAGGATGGGAAGGAAGGGAGGGAGGAGGGAGGGAGGAGAGAAAGGCTGTGAGGAAGGGAGAAGAAAGAATAGGAGAAAGGGACGTGAGAGAGAAAAGAGGGAGGGATGAAGAAAGGGAAGAGAAAGGAAGAAGGGAGGGAGGAAGAAGAGAAAGAGGGAAGGAAAAACGGGGA
Organism: Laticauda colubrina; assembly: GCA_015471245.1. Classification (NCBI taxonomy): domain Eukaryota; kingdom Metazoa; phylum Chordata; class Lepidosauria; order Squamata; family Elapidae; genus Laticauda; species Laticauda colubrina. Next base: position 1,831,712 of record BLBF01000055.1, on the reverse strand, counting down.
GGGATGGAGTGAAAAGGTAGAATGAGAAAGTGTGGAGGAAGGAGAGAGAAAGGGGGGAGGGAAGAAGGAGAAAGGAACGAAGGTTTTGATGGGAGGGAGGGAGGGAGGAGAGAAAGGAAGGGAGGAAGGGAGAAGAAACAGTGGGAGAAAGGGAAGCGAGAGAGAAAAGAGTGAGTGATGAAGAAAGAGAATAGAAACGGGGAAGGAAGAAGGGAGGGAGGGAGGAGAGAGAGAAAGGGAGGGAGAAAAGGTGGAAAGGAAGAAAGAGAGGGAGAAGAATGAGTGAAAGGGAGGGAGGGGGAGGGAGAGAAAATAGAAGGAAGAAGGGGAAAAGAAGGAAAAAAGGAAAGGCTTGGTCAACCCCCTTCCTTCGCCCTCCTCCTCCTCTGGGGGTGGGGGCGCCCTTCTCTTTGGGGGGGAGGGGAAGCGGCTAAACCGGCCCACTTACCGCCCACAGGAGGAGGAGGAGGCGGCCTCCCCTCTCTGGGCCCCGCTGGGGGTTTCCTCCAGCGCCGCGCCGGCCGGGAGGCTGGGCCGTCGCCCCGGCTCCTTCTCCTGCTTCCGCGGCCTTCCCTTCCTCCTCACGGGGGGCTTCGCGGCCAGCGGGGCGCCTTCCATGCCGAACGAGGCCCAAACCGAAGCCGGGCTGAGAGGCCGAATGGCGACGCGGCCGTTTGAAAATGGCGGCGGGACGTCGCGGCCAATCAAGCGGCGCCCGCCCGTTGCTAGGAGACGGCCGGCGAGGCCTAGCGCCCGGCCCGAAGCCAGACCTTTCGCCGTTTTTTTGTTTTTTGTTTTCGGCCGGAGGATGAGGGCTGAGGGGAAGATGAATCCGCGGCATACCTTCTGCCCTCGAGAAGGTAACGTCGGCGTGAGTGTGGGGGAGCGCAGAAGAGGCCGCCGTCCGGCAAAGACGGTTGAGGCTTTGGCGATAGGCAGCTGGGTGGCCACGGTCGTTAAGCGATCCCTAACTTAGCAACGCGGCTTTCTATGGAGAGTCTTGATCCTCCGGGTCATGATGCTTTTTTTTTTTTTCCCTTCCAAAAGGCAAGTGAACTTTCTTGGGCTTTTTTTCCCCCCTTGAAGACGTTTTGCTTCTCCGAGAAGCATCTTCAGTTCTGACTGAATGATGTCATTCAGTCAGAACTGAAGAAGCTTCTTGGAGGAGAAGTGAAACGTCTTCAGGCAAAAAAAGACAGATGAGATGAAATAACCTTTATTGTCATTTTTTTTACTGTGAGTAGACATTAAAAATGAAATTCTGTTTCCTGTTCTCAAAAGAAGGGGTGTATATACACAGATACACACACAATACACATGAATAGAATAGAATAGAATAGAATAGAATAGAATAGAATAGAATAGAATAGAATAGAATATTGAGAATTGAATAGAAATAGAATAGAAATAAAACTAGAATAGAATATAAAATATGGAATGGAATAGGAGAGAATAGATTTAGAATAGAAGAGAAAGCACCTTTAGTAACCTGGTTGTATCCCCATTGCTTTTGCTTGTCAGAAGTTTGCAAAAGCTGGGGAAACACATGACACCCCCCAAAAAACACTGCAACCATCATAAATCCATGCCAGTTGCCAAGTGCTTGTATTTTAATCACATGCAATGGTCATAACTGTGAACAATGGTCATAAGTAACTTTTTTTAGTGCTGTTATAATTTCAGAAGATCACTAAATGAATAGTTGTAAGTCAAAACTGCCTGTACAGATAGTCCTCAATTTACAATGGTTCATTTAGTGACCGTTCAAAGTTACAACATTGACTTATGATTGTTTTTCACATTGCAGCATCCCTGTGCTCACAGGATCAAAATTCAGAGGCTTGGCAATTGGTTCATTTTTATGACGGTTGCTGTGTCCCGGGGTCATGCGATCCCCTTTCACGACCTTCTGACAAGGAATTGGGAAGCCAGATTCACTTAACAACCAGGTTACTAATTTAACACCTGCAGTGATTCACTTAACAACTGTGGCAAGAAAAGTCATAAAATGGTGCGAAAAATCACTTAACAAATGTCTCAGCCACAGAAAAGTGGGGCTCAATTGTGGTCATAAGTTGAGGACTACCTGTATTTGTTATCTTGATACTAGGTTGGTTGCAATGTCCAATTATTCCCCACCTCCAAGCATCCTGTGCTCTCAGAGTTGATATTTTGGAGGACAGATCCCCCAAGACATGCAGGTTAAATGGGGTGTAAGGAGATAGCTTGGTCAGGTGAGAGCATGATGCATTTTGGGGGGACTGCCTGCTCTGGATACCCAGTCCTAACTTAGCTTTTTACCCTTCCGGTGATTTTCATACAGGTAATCCTTAACTTACAACCACAACTGTGCCCAATGTTTCTGTTGTGAAATATTTGTTAAGTGAGTTTTGCCCCCATTGTACAACCTTTCTTGCTCACAGTTGTTCAGTGAATCCATGCAGTTGTTAAGTGAATCTGACTTCCACAAAAACCATCAATGTGCAAAATTTGCATGCCCGTGTACAGCAGTGGTCGCCAACCAGTGGGCTGGGGAACGCTAGTGGTCTGCGAGAAAATTTTGGTGGTCTGCAGACAAATGTCACCCCCAAAGCAATTAATCCAGGCTGCGCGGGAACACAAGACTGCGCTGTCCACATGGCCTGCGGAAACACAAGGCTTGTGTCGCCTACATTGTGAACAGCATGAAATAGTGAGGGGAGGAGGGAAAGGGTGGGTGGGGGGAACTGGCCCCACTCACCCCACAAGTTTGGCCTGGCCACCAGGCTGCTTCTTTCCGCTTCTTTCTTCTTCTGCTTTTGGCTGCACGCAAGGAAAGCACCCAAAGTCTTTCTTTCTCTCCCCCAAACTCTGCCAGAAACGAGTCTTTGGGACCCTGCAAGGCCTCCTGCTCCAAGAGGTGGCATCGACAAAGACTCATTTCTGGCGGAGTTTGGGGGAGAGAAAGAAAGACTTCTGCTGCTTCTGCTGCTTTCCTTGCATGAAGCCAAAAGTCTCTCTCTCTTACTCTCTTCCCCCCCCCCTCTCTCCCCCCCCCCCCCAAGAACAGAGCTGGAGACAGTATCTTGCAATCCCAAATAAAGAACGATCCATGGTAGGAAAACGGGGTGGGGGATTTTCCTGCAGCCTTTTGGGGGATTTTTCCAGAGTCTCTGGTCGGTGGGATTTAAAATGATGAGTTTGGTGGTCCCTGAGGTTCAAAAGGTTGCTGACCCCTGATGTCGAGAGCAAGGGAGATGTTCACTTAATTAAGGTGGCTTCTCAGAAGATTGCAAAAGCTGTGATCACATGACCCCTGAGGCACTCCAGTCATCATAAAAACGAGTCAAGTTGCCAAGAGTTCGGATTTTGATTGCGGGACCACAGGGATGCTGTAACAGTTGTAAGTGTAAAAAACGGTCATAATTTGCTTTTTTGCAAGGCCGTGGTGACTTTGAACAGTCACTCAATGAACTGTTGGAAGTCAAGGACTACAAGTTTGCATCTGCTTTGGGACCATTTATTTTCAGCTTTCAGAAAACATGTTGTGCAATGGGGAGAAAAAGAAATCCCAGCCATTGTGTATCTTGTGCTTATAATGCTGGATGTTTAAGAAGCATCTTAGCAGAGCCAGTTTGGTCTAGTGCAGTGGTTCTACCACCGTGGAACACTGGCGGTATGCGAGGAAATTTGGTGGTCCGCAGAAAAAATATTTGCTTTTTTTATATATATATTGCACTAAATTAAGGGTCCTCAAACTACAGCAGGGGTGGGATTCTAACCAGTTCGGACCAGTTCTATAGAAACGGTTGTTATGGTTCTGTGCAGTTTGGAGACCCGGCAAATCATGCGCCTGGCTCGCCCTGCCCCTCTCCACCCAGTCAGTCCTTATGACGCATGCACGACATCACGCGCATGCCTGACATTGCTGACAGCGTTCTCTCCCTCCCAGTCACTCAAGGTATTTTTTTTCCCTCCTGATGATCAGCTGTTCCAACAAATAGCTGTGCTGCGATCCCCCTCGCTGTCTTACTGCTTCATCCAGGAGGCTTCCCTGAGGCCTAGGAAGGCAGAAAATGGAGGAGGGGGCACAGCACCACCACCCCGCTCCATTTTTTGCCTTCCTGGGCTCCAGGGAAGCTTCCTGGGAGCAAAAACGCCCCCTCAGGAGGCTTCCCTGAGGCCTCAGAAAGCCCCAAAACACAGCATGTGGGGGTGCTGCGGCCCCCCACCCCCAGACTCCATGCCCCCTCTTGTAGGCTTCCCTGAGGCCCGGAAGTCCCCCAAAATGGGGGGGTGGGGTTTGCAGAGGAGGAGGAGGAACAGCAACTGTGGGTTCCTTGATGCTCTCTGAGCCTTGGTGGTTTTCTTGCAGATGTTTCATGATCCAGCTAGGTAACATAATCAGTGCTAGAAGGGAGTGGGGTTTGTAAAGTAAAGTAAAGGTAAAGTAAGTGAAGTGAAGTAAAGTAAAGTTAAAGTAAGGTAAAGGTAAAGTAAAGTAAAAAGTAAAGTTAAAGTAAGACAAAGTTAAAGTAAAGGTAAAGTAAGTGAAGTAAAGTTAAGTTCAAGGAAAGGAAAAAGTGAAGTTAAAGTAAGGAAAAGTAAAGTTAAAGTAAAGTAAAAGTAAAGTAAAAATTAAAGTAGGAGTAAAAAGTAAAGTTAAGTTAAAGTAAAGTTAAAGTAAAGTTAAAGGGAAGTAAAGTTAAAGTAAAGTTAAAGTTACAGTAAAGTAAAGTAAAAAGTAAAGGTAAAGTAAAGTAAAGGTAAAGTAAGTGAAGTGAAGTAAAGTTAAAGTAAGGTAAAGTTAAAGTAAAGTAAAAAGTAACGTTAAAGTAAGATAAAGTTAAAGTAAAGTAAAGGTAAAGTAAGTGAAGTAAAGTTAAGTTAAAGGAAAGAAAAAAGTGAAGTTAAAGTAAGGAAAAGCAAAGTTAAAGTAAAGTAAAGGTAAAGTAAAAATTAAAGTAGGAGTAAAAAGTAAAGTAAAGTTAAAGTAAAGTTAAAGTTACAGTAAAGTAAAAAGTAAAGGTAAAGTAAAGTAAAGGTAAAGTAAGTGAAGTGAAGTAAACTAAAGTAAAGTTAAAGTAAAGTAAAAAGTAAAGTTAAAGTAAGGTAAAGTTAAAGTAAAGTAAAAATAAAGTAAGTGAAGTAAAGGAAAGTTAAAGTAAAGGAAAGTTAAAGTAAAGTAAAAACTGAAGTTAAAGTCAGGAAAAGTAAAGAAAGTAAAGTAAAGGTCAAATTAAAGTGAAGTGAAAGTGAAAGTGAAAGTGAAGTAAAGGTACAGGAAGTAAAGTGAAGAAGAAGCAGCCACGCCCACTCGTCGCATGGCCGCACCCATCTAGCCACGCCCACAGAACCGGTTGTTTTAAAACTGGAATCCCACCCCTGCACTACGGCGCCTGGGCCGGATATGTGCAAGGAACGTTTGTGTTGCTGCAGAGAGCCCCACCCCCCCTTCGGGGTCTTTTTGTGCGGGTCGGAAGGGGCCAGAAATTCCCACCTGGGGTCTGCTTCAGCCTCTGGTGGGGGCTTTGGGCGAAGGCTGGAGGGAAGCGCCGCTGGTGGCGGAGAGCCGGGGGGGGGCCTCGTGCCAGTGGGACCGCACCATGGCCTGGATCTGGCTGACTATCTCCACCCACTGAGCCTCCAGGCAGCGGCACCTGGCCTTGCACTCCCGTAGGTTTTCAGACTGCTTGGAAAGCCCGTGCTCGTAGTCCTCAGTGAGGTGCTTCTGCTGAGCCTCCTTGGTCAGCTCCAATTTGAACTGAGCCAGCTATTTTGCCAACTCTTTCTCCCTCGTGGGGAGCTGCTTAGGTCCAATAGCTGCTTCCTGTTGGGGGGCCCTAAGGAACCCAGGAGGGCAGCTGAGGAGGGACCGGGAGGGGAGGAGCGAGTAGAGGCCGCCTCGATGAGTTGAGTTGGCCACGCCCACCCAGCCGGTCAGTAGGCAGATCATATTAGTGGTCCGCGGGATTTAAAATTAGGAAGTTAGTGGTCCCTGAGGTCCGAAAGGTTGGTGACCCCTGGTCTAGTGGTTAAGGCACCAGGCTGAAAACTGGGAGATGGTGAGTTCTAGTTCTGCCTTAGGCGTGAAAACTGGGTGGGTGACTTTGGGCTGACTTTGGGGTTGGACTAGAAGACCTTCCAAGGCTCCCTTCCAACCGTGTTATTCTATCAATATTTTTATTTTAACCTTGTGCCACTAACGCTTTGCAGGCTGCTCAGACCCTCTGGAAAAGGCGCGAATGGGAAAAAAATGAACAAACCATATTTTTTTCTCTCCTCCTGTTTGGAATCTTGCACTAAATTACACGCCTGACTTAGAAGATCCTATAACAAATCTCACTCCCTGAACAGCCTTGGCCAAGAATCTTCGGTTTCAAATTTCATTTTTCCACCGAAAGGCAACGAAGAGGGAAGGAGGGAAAAAGGAATTTAGAAGTAGTGAATGACTGTCAAAGCAGTTTCAGGTTTTTTTTTTATTATTATTATTAACTTGAAAGCCAAAATTAGGACCCAAAGGTGCTTTTTCTGGAAGCAACTGAACTTTTTTTGTTATTCTTTGAAGACATTTCGCTTCTTATCCATGAAGCTTCTTCAGTTCTGCCTGGGTGGTAGGGAATGGAAGAATTTATCTTCCTTTCAGACAGCTGGTCATTTGCATCCTGGTCACATCTGAGAAGTGCAAATGGCCCCTGTAGTCTGTAATTTTGTTGGCAATCCATTCCCACTCCCACACCATTCAAAGGATGTTCATCCCAAAGGGCATCATCGCTAAAAGTCTGTAGAGATTCTCCATTATCCAGGTCATGGTTGTCCCAAAGGTGCTTTTTCAGGAGGCAACTGGACTTTCTTGTTGTGGTTGTTTTGTTTTTATGACCTTCTGACAAGCAAAGTCAACAGGGAAGCCAGAATCACTGAACAACTGTTTGACTAACTCAACAATTGCAGTGATTCGCTGAACAGCTGTGGCATGAAAGGTCGTAAAGTGGGACAAAACTCAAGTTTGCAAACCGCCTTGCTTAACAAGGGAAATTCAGGGCTTGATTAAGGTCGTAAGTCAAGGGCTATGTGTATCCCATTAAAAAAGGCATAAAACTGGAAACTGGAGGATCTGTTTCTTGTCTATACTGGCAGTTCCTGGAAGGAGGGAGAGCATTTTGGGGGAAGTTTTCCCACAGACATAACACTCATCCCTCAGATATTTAACTTCTAGGCCAAGGACGTTAGAAGGGGCAGACTGACTCCCTCCCTCTTTCTGAGGGAGGTGGGGATAAAAATGTTTAGTGTTGTATGTGTAAAATTGAATCAAAGTCCAGTTATAGCCTTCTGTAACTTATTTTTATGGGTAGCCCTCGACTTACGACCACAATGGAGCCCAACAGTTTTGTGGCGAAGTGAAACGTTTGTAAAGTGAATTTTGCCTCAGTGCGACCTTCCTTGCCACATTTGTTAAGTGAATCACTGAAGTTACCCATCAGCTATCCAGAATCAGGGATGGGATTCAACCAGCGTTACTAGTGGTTCGGCGATTACATTTTGCGTGCATGTGTAAAATAACCTTAGGCTGTGCTACCCGGACAGCTGAAACGTGCTGTGTGCAGCATTCAAAAAGCCTCTTCTTTCCTGCTTTTTCAACCTCAGCTGTGCCGCGCAAGAGCCCGGGTGGGCGGGCGGGCCAAAGCAACAGCAAACACAGAACTGGTTCTGTGTCTGCTGCTCTTCAGAGCTACCGGGTCTATAGAACCGGGCATCCCACTCCTGCCTAGAACCGTGATAGCGAACCTATGGCATGCGTGCTAGAAGTGGCACCTAGAGCCATTTCTGCCACCATGCGAGCGTTGCCTGAGATCAGGTCCACTGTGCATGCGTGTGCGCTGTTAGGAATGATAGCTACTTAACAGTTGGGTTGGCAATATATAAACCAGGATAGTCATTTAATATTGTATCTTTAAGAGAATGTTGTGTTGGCTGAGGTTCCTCTAACAGCCATAAGATGGAGCCAGAAACCTGGTTTGTTCCTTTTTGCATTTCCTTTGCTTCCCTTTTGCCTTTTGCCTGATCATCATTCTGCTCGAATTGCTGTGAGTCTTGCAACTGTTCCAAACTCCGTTTACTGAACTTTGGTGACGATACTTGACTTCATTTTTGAATTATCCCTGGACTGATACTAACTGCTTTAACCGTGTATGCTTTGGACTGTTTGTTGGACTTTGTTTACCCGTTTACTGGAGGTAAAACTTACATTTTACTATTCAGTGTATCTGTGTGCTGGTTGTGTGTTATTCATCACCACTCTCATTATGTTTCCCTGAGTGCACTCATTCTCCTAACGGGAAATACCTCAAGACGCACCTCCCAACAGCCAGTTGATCGTTGGGTATCTGCCGCGCATGCATGGGGGGGGGGGCAGAGCGCATGCAGGAGATGTGCGCACATACGCAGAGCCACACAGGGGGGTCACATGTGCATGCACAGGGAGGCAGGGGGATCTCAGAGCATGCACAGGGCGTGGGGGTGGGGTCACACGTGCTTTGCATTATGGGTGCAGACATGCATGCATGCACTTTCGGCATATGAGGATGAAAAGGTTAGCCGTCACTGCACTGGAAAGACTCTTTTGCTCCTTCCTAAGGCAGATTCTTAGGATGCCACGGGTATTGACCAAATTGTGGGCTGGAAGCCATGCAACCCCCCAAAATGGCTTTCTTAATTGGGGGGAATAAGCTCCTAAACTGTGGCTTCCTCTGCTTCAACTATTTTCTTATTATGCCTGCTTATTATGTTTATTAGCAGCTCTCGTTCCAAAGAAATTGATGCTTCCTCTACTTCTCAGCAGAAGGTGCTGTGGCTGAGCGCACATTGAAAAAGATTCTGCCTGCCATCTTCCCCATGCACAAAGAGTTGGAGAGGCAACAAACGTTGATATTGGGTAAAAGAAGTTTTCTTCAAGTTTCTTTGAAGTAAAGTAGGGGAAGAAGTAGAAAGAGCCATGTAGGTGTTATGGTGAAGATGTGGGCCTAGAAACCAGGAGATGGTGAGTTCTAGTCCCGCCTTAGGAATGAAAGCCAGCTGGATGACATTGGCCCAATCACCAGGAGACGGTGAGTTCCAGTCCTGCCGTAGGCACGAAAACCAGCTTGGTGACATTGGATCAATCACCAGGAGATTGTGAGTTCTAGTCCTGCCTTAGGCAGGAAAGGTGGCTGGGTGACTTTGGGTCAATCACCAGTAGACGGTGAGTTCTAGTCCCGCCTTAGGCACCAGAACCAGTAGAGTGACCTTTTGCCAGGCAGCCTCTCCAAGGCCAGCCCACCTCACAGGGTTGCTGTTAGGAAAAGGAAGATGTGTTAGGTCTGTTCATCACCTTGAGTTAAAAATAAATATCAAAATAAAAAATAAAGGTGGGATTAAAAATCTATTAAAAAAGCACAGTAAGAGAAAACCTAGGGAATGGGCAGAGTGAAGAAAGGGGTCAAGGGAATGGGCTTAAAATAATGAAGTTATTTTAGTTAAAAGCACGAATCTAGCTTAATTCCTGGAGATTTCACGAAGAAGTCCAAATAGTTCAGAGGTCAAAGCTGTCTAGTTTGGACCAACACAGAATGTGCATTTTTCACATGTGACATTGAAATATCTCCCGAACTTGCCAAGTTTCACGTTAAATCATTTTAAATCTGGAAGATAACTTTCTGCTTGCTATTCCCACTTCGGAAATACGAGAGGCCCAGGCACAATTCTGACACACCATGGTTTGCCTAAGTCAGCAAGTGAAATAGTATCTTTTCTTTTCTTTCTTTTTAAATAACTCCACTTTGGGTCTGAGATCTTCAAACCAGATGGTTTGAACCTAATCCTCAGACATTTTAGTGCAAGATGCATTTTAGATGAAGAATGGCTAGGTCGGGCTCCTAATTTTGGTCTGCATGGAGGAATTGTTGAGAAATCTCTATTTTTTGCTTGAATAGAATGGAATGGAATAGGGAATGGAATAGAACAGAACTGAACAGAATAGAATATGGAATAGAATAGAATAGAATAGAATAGAATAGAGAATAGGATAGAATAGAATAGAATATGGAATAGAATAGAATAAAGAATAGGATAGAATAGAATAGAATATGGAATAGAATAGAATAGGAAAGAGAATGGAATGGAATAGAAATAGAATAGAATAAGGAATAGAATAGAGTTCTTTATTGAGAATAGAAGAGAAAAGAATAGAAAAGAATAGAATATGGAATGGAATAGAATAAAGAATAGAATAGAATAGATAGGATAGAATAGAATAGGAAAGAGAATGGAATGGAATAGAAATAGAAATAGAATAGAATAAGGAATAGAATAGAATAAGGAATAAAATAGAATAGAATATGGAATGGAATAGAATAGAATAGAATAAGGAATAGAATAGAGTTCTTTATTGAGAATAGAAGAGAAAAGAATAGAATAGAATAGAATATGGAATGGAATAGAATAGAATAAAGAATAGAATAGAATAGAATAGAATAGAATAGAATAGAATAGAATAG